>JAPQWV010003033.1:0-46931 GCA_027422505.1 Craterostigma plantagineum
GTTACTTTTTTTTTTATTTAACAGATTTGCGAAAGACTAGATGTTGGAACATTTCAAGATTTTTGTAGCCTATTTTCGGATTTCAGTCATATAAATATATTAATATTTTTTCTTAAAATATAGGGACTCAAGCTTGATTTGTCTCTCTTCATCTCTATGGATTAGAATTACATTTCACATGTGATTTTACCATATATTTTTCGATTGAATGGGTTCTAACTTCTATCTATTCTACAGTACGTAGAATAGACTATAAACTGTCAAATTTCATCGATCAACTTATCTTCAATTTAATTCCTCTATTTATAATTTGATTACAAATATATATCGTATCAATTCAAAATTTTTATTATGATTGTCATACCTCTCACATTATTTTTCTTTAATAAATTTTAAAAAAATTATATTCATCTATCAAACATTAAAATTAAGATTAAATAAACGAGTTGAAACCCAAGTCAATCATCATACTAAAAAAAAAATATAAAAAACTTCACAAAAATCAATCAAGAACCACCACCAACCTTGCCGTGCCACCACCACCACATATGATCTCATTAATCGGCGCCAAATTCGGCGTAAATTCAGACAACATCTTAAGTAACCCACGACGACCGCCCTCGGTGCTTGTATCCTCGTATGAGTCTTCTTCTCGGGACAATACAACGCTAGTTGGTTATGCCTTTTTCCCATTAAGAGCACGCCTCCGTACTTTGTCCCAAATCCGACAGGCTTGAAATAATAATCTTCGTTGTAATGTGGCTTTCCAAGCGAAGGTGGAATCGGCACCACAACCTCACTCCAAGAACGTTCGTCTCCGTATACTTCCATCCTCCAAAATACGAAATCGCCGCTCGACTTTGTAAATACGCAAAGACGACCGTTCATCGCCAACAAATTCGAGTGATGTCCGACTCCTCGAAAAGGGATGGAAATCATCCGCATAGTTTCCCGCCAACATCAAAGGCAAGAATACAACATTCTTCTTCTTCTTCTACTGCAAGCCAGTGAAACGCTCCGTTACATAAACTGCCTTAGAGTGCTTCCACGCGCTTCCAAAAGGCGCGTGGAAATCTTCCTCCATTTCTCGTCGGCCCCTAAAGTGAAAATCGAGTAGGATGAATTGGGTTTTTCTCTCCATTTCAACACCTTGTATAGGTCGGTGGACGGACCGTGACCGAATACTATGTGATATTCTTCGACTCCATTTTTTCCTCCATGCAGGGCCGCCCATCATAAAATGGGGTCTAAAGCAAATGTTAAAATGAGGCCTTTTGTTTTTAAAAAATAAATATTATATACTAACAAATATTTTTACTTGTCAATCCAACGCAACACTCCCCTAAGATAAGCAACTATAATATTAAAGTTTATAGAAGTGAAGTTAAAAATTTTGAATTGAAATTTTATGTTAATAAACTTTTTAAAACACAGAAAAAAATGTTTTGCAAGAAAATTAACTTTAACTTTTTTTTTCGCAAATTCTTTTATAACATTAACAAGGAGGAATGCGACTGATCCAAAGATACAGAGAAGATAAAAAATATTAAAAGGCATGAGCGAAGGAAAAATTGAAAAAAGGGAAGTGAAAGCTGAAAAGTGAGAATGTGAAAAGGCCTAATTTAATTAAAAGAAATAAAAACAGTAAGTATGTATTCATAATTTTGGGGCCTCAAAGTCTTTGGAGGGGTAGGTCATAGGTTCGACACTCTCTGGTACTAAATATTTTGAGTTGAGCCTGTCACGCATAGAATGTCCTAGTGTGGTTAACCTAGTTGGCATAGTCTGCATCTATCACGTCAGCCCTCGGCGTTATTACTTGGTCCAAAACCAAACATTATCATGTTACACAAAAAAAAATTTTTGGAGCCTCATAACATTGTGCCTAATTAATATTTTTTTTACATAACTATATTTCTAAGTTAAATCACGGTCCCTAAAAAATTGTGGCCTAAAAGCCCTTGCTTTAGTTGCCTTACCCACAAGACGCTCCTGCCTCCTTGGTCGCAATCTTGAGGTAGTACGATTACGCCCTCGTTTTTTATGGGATTCAAGATGAAGATCGCTTCGAACCCGGCGGTGCACAGCAAGCCATTGCACGAGCCTACGATTCGAACGTGGGCTTCGGGCACACGATGAACCCTAGCTGGTTTGATGGCTGTGGTAATATAGTCGCCGGGCTTTGAAATTTCGACCATATAGCCGACGTCTTTCATGTGAATCATGCCTGGGTGTGTCAAGTAGGAAGGCGATATAGCGTAGAACGTGGAGAAAGGATTGTTCTTCGAGCGCACGGAGTAGAAATTTCGAGCCGTGATTATTTCGAGCCATCTCTTACAGACTATGGTGAATCTTCCCACGGATTTTATTGGGAGTTTCGACAAGATTTCGGCTGCTAATTCGATGGGGATGCGATTTTCGTTATTACAGCTTTGTGCATTGATCTCTTTTTTGGTTGGGCGTTTTGGAGTCATTGATTGTGGCTTGGCTGCTAAATGAGTTGCGAGTTTTGGAGAAGAAATATTCTCAGAGTTAGGGTTAGGGTTTGGCTGGTTTTAGTAAATATGTGATGAGTGGAGATCTCGTGGGTCTATTTATTATAATAATATGTTCAAATTTTGCATAAAAAAAAGAAGGGATTTTGGTGAGACCCAATTAAGGTAATTATTTTTTCTTTCTAACTAAAGTTAAGGAATATCGTTGTGTGGATTCAAAATATGGTAAGGTTTTGCTATTTGAATCATTCTTTTTCGATTTTTAAAACAGTATGTACAAATGTAGTTATAACTAAGTTAAGAAAAACATAGCTTTTTGTGTTATAGTTAAATATTGAATTTGTTTTCCTTGCAATGCGCGGATATTGATCCGCTTTCCTTTGACATAATCTATGTCCCATTTTGAGGAGGGAATATTTACAAGGAAATAAATCATAACAAAGATATAAAATTTAACTATATAATTATTGTATGCAAATAAAATAACTAAATTTAATATGATAGTGGGTGATAATGTATTACCACAATTAATTATTGTTGAATACGTGACAGCCACTACAAAAAAAAAAACCTGTTTTGGCGACTACAATTAGCGACTACATAAAATGTAGTCGCGAAAATACAATAATACCGACTACAGGAATTAATTGGCGACTAATACTTAGTAGTCGCTAATGGCGACCACAGAATTAGACGTCGTGTCCTCCTAGGTAGTCGCTATATGAAAATTTCCACGCGACCGCCAAGATTTTCGCCTAAAAGAAATTTCCGACTACAGTTTTTATTTAGCGACTACATTGTAGTCGGTAACACCCTAATAAAATAAAATTCCTCTTCTTCAATCGTCGGTCAGTTCCCACTTTACAAAATAAATCGCAGCGTTCAAACCCCTCTCCACTTTAATCTCCATCTGCGCGTCGCCGTTCTCACCCCGTCCGCTCCGTCGTTGCTTCGCCGCGGGGCTTTGGCCGCGCAGCTCATCCGAGGTCGAACCAGCCACGCCGGATTCTCGCCGGATCTTCGGGTCTCGCAGCCTGTCTCACCGTCCCTGCCGCCCCGCCCCTCGCAGCCTCCCGCCCTCGCCGAGCCGCCCCACCCCACCCCTCGCCGTGCCGCCCCTCGCAGCCGCCCCCCATCGCAGCCGTCCCCCCTCTCTGCAAGTCGCAGCGCCGCCCCCTCGCTGAGGGTGCTCTTCAACAAGCTAAGGAAAAGGTCGTGGGTCTGATTTTAGCTGTGAAGTCGAGGTTGGTTTTCATTTTTTTTTTCTGAGTTATTTTCCATTTTGTGCTGCACGCCGCTTGGGATCTGTGATTGCTTGAGGTTGCTTCAACTTTTTGGGTACTCTTCTTGTTGATTTCAAATTGTGGGTGTTCGTTAATTTAGGTTAATCTTTGTGTATGATTATCTTTTATGTGGACGATAAGGACATGCAAGGTAGATGATAAACTATTTTTTGGGTTTTCTATATGCGTTTTGCATAGGTTTTTTCTTCTGACCGAATGTGATTAGACTTAGAAATACTATTTGCCGCCCCCCTGCCGTGCCTCCGCGCGCCTCGCCGGGCGTCTCAGCCGCCCCGACTGTCACCACAGCACTGCCTCGTGCAGCCCAGTCGCAGCTGCCCTGCCTCTTAAGGAAGGCCTAAAGAACTAGGTAAATGGCTGGTTCTCTTTTCAAAGTAAATCCTTTTTTGTTTTCGAACTGTTTTGGGAAATTTTTGGTTGATCGTCGAAGGGAGCAACATAGGTGGTGGGGTTGCTGCTGCTTTAATGGTAGATGGGGGGAACAAGCTGCAAAAGATCGTACGGTGGTAGATGGTATCGAGAGAAATCTTCAGCATTAAGCTCGGCGATATCATACAAAAGACTCTCGTTTCACGAGGGAACGGAAATGATTACGTCTTCTCGCTGCTCGGTGAGGACCAAGATGAACCAATTGCGGGAACGCCCGTCGACGAGCTCACCAAGAAGGCCCATGGCTTTACCGGAGTTTTTCATTTGCTTAGTTCGATTGTTTTGTTTTTGTTGATTTTATGTACTGGATTATTGTTTTTTAATATATAGCAGTGGCGTTTTAAATTTTATTATATACTTCCAGTTTTATATATTTTTATTTTTATTAACTATTTAATATAATTACCATTACAATAAAATATAAGAATTGAAAAAAAAAAGAAAAAATTGGCCTTAGCGACTACAAATGTAGTCTCTAAAGTAGTCGGCAAACAATTTAGCGACTACATTATTGTAGTCGCCATGTAGTCGCTAAACTCCGACTAAATGCCGACTACGTAAATTTAGCGACAAGCCGAATAGCGACTACAGACTGTAGTCGCAAATGTAGTCGCTAAAGTCATTTAGCGACTAATTTGTAGAGTTTAGCGACTAATATCTGTAGTCGCTAAAAGCCTTTTTCTTTTGTAGTGAGCATTTTAAGCCACTTATATTTGCATAGGGGTGGTAATCAGGTCGGGTTGGGTCACCTTCGGGTTCAACCCGTTTAATAAACGGGTTGAAACTCTCAACCCTGACCTGACCTGTTTACTTAAACAGGTCGAAAAATTAAACCCAAACCCAACCTGCTTTAACCCTAACCCAACCCGCCAACCCGCCAACCCGTTTAAAATTATAAAAAAAAAAAAGAAAAAACAACAAAATTGGCAGAATTATAATCCAAATTAAACAAAAAAAAGGAGAACTCATACAATTTTTTTTCTAAAAACATCATGTGTGAGCGTAAGAGTGGATAAAGAATTAGGATTAATCCTTTTATTTTATTTATCTTAATAATAATTTAATAATATATATTATTCGGGTTAAATGGGTTGATTTCGGGTTGATTTCGGGTTGAAAATCCGAACCCTAACCTTACCCACTTAATAACTGGGTTGGGTTCGGGTTTACCCATTTACGTAAACAGGTCAAAAATGCTAACCCGAACCTGCTATTTTCAGGTGCGGTTCGTGTCGGGTTGGCGGGTCGGATCGATTTTTAACAGCCCTATATTTGCATAATTATATAAGAAGTCTATTATTAAAATTTATCTCTTCTACGGGTTAAATACCCATGCATCAAACATATATATATATATATATATATATATATATATATATATAAAATCAACAACTAACTAAGCCTTGTTCCTACCATATATGATCTTAGTGATCGGCGCCAAGTTCCGCATAAATTCAAGAAACATCTCATCAAAGTGCTATGATCATCGTATGGCTCTTCTCCTCGGGACTAAACGACACGAGATTGGCCTTCGCATTTTATCCCAAAATCAACAATGGGCTGAAAAGAGTCCTATCTTGGGTAGGGCTGGGGAAATATACCGAAATACCGATATACCGTCCTTATCATATCGAATCGAAAATATCGAAAATTTTGGTATACCAAAGTTTTTGGTAAGGTATGATACCGTACCGAAAATTTTCGGTACGGTAATGGTATGAAAATTTTAAAAATTAGGTATACCGATTATACCGAAATACCGAAATACTAAAATTTTTAATATTTTATATATTATATATATATAATATTTATATATATGCACACCTACGTGTTTCTTAATTATAACGATAACCTATGTAACTCAAGTTACGTTTAATTTTTGCCTTTTAAGGTTTTCTCTTCAGGATTTTGAAAGCGTGAAGATGCAATGCAACTATTTTTTGTTAATCTTCACTAATTTTTTTTAAATAGCTGTTTCGTTTTAATTAATCTGTATATTTTTGTGGTTATGTAAAGTGCTTTGTCTTACTAAGGATACTGACTAAAATATGTAAATTATTTAAGGTTATTTTATGAATTAAAAATCTTATAGTTTGGAAAATTTGGTATTAATAATCCATCTTATTGGGGCCTAAGGAGTTTGAATTGACTAAAATTCGAAAACAACGAATTAATGAGTTACGAGACACGCATTGTAAAAAACCCTCCATGTGAATGGTATAGAAGGTATGATACCGATACCATACCGAAATTTCGGTATGATACCGTATCGAAACTTAAGGTATACCGAAATTTTGGTATGGTATTGGTATGATTTTTTTCTATACCGAAATTTCGGTATGGTATACGGTATCACAGTTTTGGTACGGTATACCGTACCGAACCACCCCTAATCTTGGGATGGATTGTGCCCATCCAAAAATTCTTACATGTCGCCCTAGAGACAGGTGTCGACGGAATTTTGATTAAAGGCACAACGATCGAGTTAGGAGTTATAACTTGATGGATAACTAAAACATTTAAACAAAGTAATAAAAACGACAAGTTCTTTGAAAATTTCAATGTATCTTATATATACGCTTTTCATAATATACTTTTCATAATATATATTACATAGAAGAAGAAATCACATATTATAAAAGTGTCATAATCAGAAATTATAACTTGAAATAGTCCAAAAATGCATTCAAAAATGACGTTTTTTATAACATGTTTATTTTATAGATGTGAAAATTTTATAGAAACATATTAGATGAGAAACATATTTTGATTAAATAATATGTTTAAATAAAATTTTAACAAACCTCACGTCCGTGATAAAATATTCATACAAGGTTACTTAAGAAAAATAAAGTAATTTATATTTTTATAATGTTTTTACTTTGATGCATATATATATATATATATATATATATTGAATAATGGTGCATTTGAGTTTGACCATTTGATAAATTATTTAACGCAATAAATTGATAAAATGTAAAAATATGACTTTTTACTACTAATTTTATTTGTAGTAAAATCATGGTTAGATTTCTTAATCTTTTTTTTTTGTTAATATTATTTAGAAATATGATTCGTCGTAAAAGTCTAAACAGAAGTAAGATAATATAGAGAGCTATTACAATCAAAAAATTAATTTTTTAAAATTATTATGAAAATTACTATTTTATTAATAAAATTTAATTCGTTGCCTTGTTGATTCTGGAATTCGATTATTAATAGATTTTGGTAATTCAACTGGGAATGGGCCTAGGTTATAATTCATTAATATTTTTAAAATAAAGCCCAATAAATATTCAGCGCACTCAGACCATCTCCAATCGATAAACGCATTCTCAAACTCAAACGCATTCTCAAACTCAAAATGCAGTAATTCTTCTCCAATCGATAAACTCATTCTCAAACTCAATAGACTAGTTTGTAATATTCACTTCCACACCAATTTTTACAAATTTCAATATTATCCACATATTTTACAACTTTACAAATTGAACTACAAAATATTATTTTAGATTTAATCGAAAAATTAATACGGTTAATAATAAAAATAAATTTATACATATAAAAAGCATCGATCAACTACAATATATTTATACATATATCATTCTAGCCAACATTCTTATTATTATATATGAATGTGTTATTATAACATATTGTATGATATTTGTATTTTTAAAGGAGAAAAATAAAGTGAATTTGGACAATATTCTAGCCAACAATTTCTGTTCTTGCGTGGACGACAATTTCTAGCCAATAGAATCGGGTATATTTGGCATCACCTTGCGTGGACGACAATTTATGATATTTGTATTCTAGCCAATATTCTCATCGGGTAATGTACTGTTCATGAATTTGGACAACAATTTCTGACACAGCTTTTTGTTGAGCCACCTTTTATAACATTTTTCAGCTTTTTTCTGACATAAAGTGAAAATTCAGGACTTTGAATGCAAATAAAAAATGTCATCGCATAATAACTACGTGGAACGCAAAGATGCGTTTTGTTAGGTGAGAGAAATTAGAAATCCCATTTTGAGTTTGATTTTTGGTATCGGTTGGAGTAAATTTATAAGTTTTTTTGTTTTTTAAGTTCGGTTGGAGATGCTCTAAGAGGACAATTTAGGTTTCTTTTTCTAATCTTCTTCCTATCCCACACGAATCTACTTCAAATAACATCAATGTCGACGCCATCAATCACCACCCTCGTAGCGCCTGCCGCCGCCTTGGTTCCGTCGCTGATTAGTACACAAGCTTTAAGTAACTATGATAATTATTACATATCCGCCGACGTATCAGCCGAAATCTTGTCAAGACTGCCCATAAAATCCGTGGGAAGATTCACTTTGGTATGTAAGAGTTGGCTCGATATAATCACAGGCCGGAGTTTTTACTCTATGCGTGCGAACAACAATTCCACGCCGTCTATGCTTTGTCATGTATCACCTTCGCCGGCCTACTCTTCGATGTATGAACTTTCAACATACGAACTTCGTATTGTGGCCTACGAAGTTTATACGCATAAAACTTCTTCTTCTTCTTCCAAGAAAGGCGACGGCTTTATTGTTGCTACGACGACAAGAGTAAGGCCAAGAGTTACTCGATGCACTGAACCAATCACGGAAAACGTGGGCTCGTGCAACGGCTTGTTATGTATAGTCGGGTTGGAGGAGGTTGAAATTTTAAATCCCATCACAAAATAGAGCATTACGGTAACACATTCGCATCGTGGCGACGACGATGAAGGAAGACTCTTTTTTGTATATTTCGGTTACAGCCCATCTACTGATGAGTACAAGCTCTTGAAATGGGAGGTAGTTACCAATTGGTATAAGATATTCACGGTGGGTTCCGAAGACAAAAGGTGGAGGGAGCTGCCTCCGCACTTATTTGGCAATACGAGGAAGCGATGTAAGGCAGTTCAATTTAACGGAGCATTCCACTGGCTTGCAGTAGCTGGCAAAGAAGAAGGAGAAGACGACAGAAGCTATATCCTTGCCCGGGCAAGAAAGTACTCGGAGGATTTCGATTCCTGATGATCAAGATATTGGGTGGCGGACGAAATTGTTGGTTTTGAATAACCATCTTTGTATCTTCTCTTGTTTTTGGAGTTCCACCATCATATGGACAATGGAAGGCTGCTATGAAGATGATTATCATTCTTGGAGAAAGGTTGTGGTGCCCATCTACTCCTTCTGTAGTTTTGGAAGCCCTATCTCTAGAACGCAATTTGGGTACGACATACGAATGAAACCCGAGGAGGAATATTTTGAGCCTATTGGATTCTCGTCGAAAGATGGAGGCGTGCTCTTAAGGGGTAGACAAGACGGCAGCCATCTCGTGTTATATCGTCCGCCTCAGAAGAAGACTAGGATGATCCTATCTCCTACCTTTGGCATGGGTGGAATGTTGTTTGAATTTACTCCTAATTTGGCACCCATCAATGAGATCTTATATAGTAGCAGCAGAAACAAGTCTTCTTCTCACTAAGTTGTTGGTTGTGTTGTGACAAAACAAGATGTTTGAATTAATGTGGAGTTTGAAGTTTTATGGTTTTCACCAAATTAATTTATTCTCAATTCTATAGGATGTCTTGATATGATGATGATTTTCGGAGATCAAAATCAAGCTTGATAAAATAACTGGATTGCTATTCACCGCCCCCTTTTTCCTAGTCACCGCCCCCTAAAGGGCTGAAAAAAGACAATTTTGCCCTTTGAATAAAATTTTTTATTTAAAATCCTTTTCCAGACAACAATTTTCATATCGCAATCAAACATTCAAATCAGACTCAAACAAAAAAAAAAAACGTTCAAATCGCAATGGATCGACGAAAGGAAAAAGGGTCTATTCGCACGACTGATAAGCAAATTCTCGTAAAATTCGTTCGTACATAGATGAATCATCGAACTTGATTCGGAATCGATCCAAAAAAGTCCCAACCGAAACATAATTTCGGCCGGAAAAGTCCCGACCGAATCACTATTTCGGTCACTTCAATGCCGGACCGAAAAATAATTTCGGTCGGACCTTGAGGTGACCGAAAAAAATTTTCGGTCGGGACTGTTACGACCGAAGTTATGGTTCGGTCGGGACTGAATCGACCGAAATCATGTTTCGGTCGGAACTGTCCCGACCGAAATCGTGTTTCGGTCGGTGCTTAAAGTAGCCGAAATTGTATTTCGGCTCCGTAATTAATTTTTTTTTTTTTTTGCAGACGATGAGATCGGCGACGTGGTAGACTACAGTGAGCATTTTCGCGTAGGAGGTCGATTTGAGACCGACGTGGAAGCAATTAACTGGGCGAAAGGCGTCACTATTGCTCTGGGTTTCGAGGTAATTATTTCGTCGCATAAGAAATGCGGTACAAAAAAACACATTAGATGTTCTCGCGGAGAACGTTATAGAGGCAACGAGGACGAATTGGAGAGGGTTTCGAAGTCGAACAAGTGCAGGTGTCCTTTTCTAGTCATAGCTCAGGAGGATCCAATGACTAGGGAATGGTACATTCGTACGGGCCCACCTGAGAAATCCACGCACAATCACCCCCTGATACAGTATCCCGAGGGACACCGCCAGACTAGTGGGTTAAGTCGCCAGGCAATGAAGGTCGTAGAGGAAATGACTGCTGCACAGGCGAAACCAGCTCATATCCTCTCGGCGATGAGGGCTCGACACGGAGAAGATAACGCGACGATCAGACACATATATAATTACAGAGATCGTTTGAAGAAAGACTATTCTGAGGGCCAAGACGTGGTGAGCCAGTTGATGCACCAGGCCAGACACGCCGGATATTATGTTCAAGCCCTGGGAGACGACGAGACTAATGCGCTGACGCATGTTTTTCTCGCACACCCGGACTCACTTGCACTGGTGAGGACGTATCCGTACTTCATTGGGATCGATTCTACGTACAAGACCAACAGGTACAAGATGCCTCTAGTTGACTCCCTGTAATCAGAACTTCCTATGTGGGTTTGCCATTATGAAGGACGAGACGGAGAGAAGTTATGAGTGGGTGTTGCAGTCCCTTCGGGATATTCTGGGGCCAGGTGTCTACCCTTCGGCGATTGTGACTGATCGTGAGTTGGACCTTCTTCGACCCGTAGGGGTATAATGGTAAATCGAATGGTAATCTTATTTTAAATTGGCTAACAGCGCTGCTGGCTTTTTTTAATAGAATAACTAAAAAATATAAACCATTAACAAAATAATTATGAAATCAAAACCATTAATAAAATGGCGATATTCGTAATCCATTCATACGAGTTAGTATCTCGTAATAATTGTATACGAGTTACTAGTCCACGGTAGACCGCACACCTGACATGGCATTTCAATTATGAATATCCTTCCTTTGGCATGGCATTTCAACCTGAAGACCCCACGTCTCTATATTTTGACGAGAATCCAACAGGCTCCAAGTATTCCTTCTCGGGTTTCATTCGTATGTTGTACTCAACTTGCGTTCTAGAGAGAGGGATTCTGAGACGGGGAGCACCACAATCTTTCTCCAATAATGATTATCATCTTCGTAGCAGCCTTCCATTTTCCATATTGATATGGGGCAAACCCAATCAACGAAATTTATAAGTGTGTGGGTAAAGGAATTTATATAGCCGGAAAATTGGTAAAGTTACGTGCGTAAGGTGCTTATTGAAATATAAACTGAAGGGGACGTGTTTGGGACGTTGGGAAGCATTCGAGACGTAAAGGAAATGACACAAGATATACGTGGTTCGGATCTTTGCAGATCCTACGTCCACGGGGCGCCTTCAACATTTCTTTATCACTTTTGGAAATTACACACTCACAACACCTTTCTTTCTCTCTTTCTCCCTCACAAGAACATGTAAAAAATAAATGACATTACAGCTGAGAGGATTTTCGTGTGAGAAGGAGTGTAAGAAAGAAGAGTTGGATGAAAAAATGATGGAGTCCTCCTTTTATAGGAGCTCCCAACGGTCTTTCCCATGTAGAATCACGTGATTTAGGGGACGTGACCCCTGCAGGGCTAGGGGCAGCTAGAAAGCTGCTGCTTGAATGACTTTGGTGACGGCTGCAGTCTTTTCCAGCTTTTCAAACAGTGGATTCGTCCTTTTATAAGTCGACACGTGTCCATGTGGCTTCTTTTCTCCTTTTTGTCGTCTTTTCGTCTGGAAATCCCAAAAGCCTTCCCTCCTTTGTCCGGATAATGCCTATATCCGGGGGACCTTCGCAGGTCCTTTCTCCCAGGTCCGATTCTGTACTTCATTCTGGGCTCTTCCTCTTCATGGGCTTACTGGGCCTCTTCTATTATTTGTTTTTTGGCCCATCTATTCTAGTCCGTATCAACCACTCCCCTACTCTAATTTGTTTTTTGGGACAAAAAGTAAATTAGAGTAAAATAGTAAGAGGGGCCTTACCTCCCTACCACCATTACCTCTTGAAGGGACATGTTTTGTTATGTGGAAGAAAGGGCCACTTCGCTGGTTCCCCAGGTCGAATTACCTATCGCAGCTCCCATGCTTTGCGAGATTCCTGCAGCCAGGTACATTTGGGAAGAGATATCCCAGCTCCCCCAAGGATGAGGGGATCTCAGCGGCTCAGGAAGTTGTTCCTATTTCGGGAGCTAAGAGAAAAGCTGGCGTGCCACCAAACCCGAGTGGGGGAGCTAGCAGAAGTTGCCAATGTCAGGAAGCAACAGCTGGGGGATCTCAGTGAACGTTTCACAGGGGATATCTTCAAAAGAGGACCTCCCCTCTTTCGTAGATCAACTCGAGAAGGAAGAAGGATGGAAGTGCTGGGCCGTCTGGCCTTTTCTTCCTGGTGGTGTTTTCCTTACCGAAACTTCTTTTGCTGCGTTCTTAGGTGATAAATCAGGTGGTTGCGCGGTTATCTGTGGGCCGTCGGTATTGAAATTTGGAGTTGAAAAGGAAGAAATGGAGAATGAGAGGTCCACGTTGGTGTAGCGACATAGGGGGATCTGCGGAGCTTGGAGGAGCAGGTAGCGCTTTTGCAACGTTATGAAGTTCCTTTGCCAAAGAGAGAAAACTGAGTGGGATGAGGGTTCTGCGTGTATGGGGGAGTTGCAATCGGCAGCTGCTTTGGCAAATACGAAGGCCAAAGGTGCTAGGTCTTGTCAGCAGCACCTTCTTTCTACAGCTGCTGGGAAGAAGTTCTCAGAGGGCCTGGTGGGTTTTGTCCCTCTTTTGAAGCAATACCTCATGGAGGTTGTGGTGCTGAGTCCTTGGGGCTGAAGCCAAGTCATTCATGCGGGACCTTCCTTATCCCGCGTGCTTCAAGGAGATCGGAAGGCTCCCAAGGGTCCTTTATTTTGGTTCCCTGCTGTAGAGAAGCATGCAGAGGTCCTGGCCCGCCGTCTCCAACTCCTCGGAGAACTTGGTGGAAGGCCTTTTGGACATTTTAGGACCTGCGATGTTTTAGGGGAGCTCAACTCCCCTAGCGGGGACCTGATGGGGGAGCTCCTCTTTGAGCCTTAGCACTAGTAAGGAGATCCCTAGGTCCTGCTGTACATATCTCCGAGCTCCCTGGGACATCCTCCTTTTTGCCTTTTTCAGGGTGGTGATGGCCTGTAAGAAACACTTCGTTATTTGTTTCGAGATATGATGGTAAGGACTTTTGGGGAGCTTAACTCTCCATGTTCGTAAGTTTCGTCGGAGTTCCCTTCCTCCTCATATTATATTTTTCTCACGGGACATGGCGGATGTTTCTGAGAATGTTATTATCATGGCATGGTTATAGCGCCAGCTCGCTTATCAATTCGTAAGCCAAGTACGAATTCACGCCCTCGGTTGCAATGACCGTCTCATTGTCCTCGGGTGTCGCTTTGCGCTAGGCTCTCTTTGTCCTTAGCGAATTCAGTAATATAGGCCCGAAGGTCCTAAACATAAAGTGGGGCTCTCCCCCACCGTTTTACCCTGGTTATAGCGCCAGCTACGCTGAGGTACCTATACACGTCGCAGGCCTTACTGGGGACCTTTGATGTCCTGTACGCCACAGCCCGTCAGCGGTGGTATCTTGTACACCCTCATGGGCATCTTTCACGTCGCAGGCTATCAGCCTTTGATGTCTTTGTACGCCGCAGGTCCGTCGACCCTTGGTATCATTTCACGTCGCAGGCCATTAGCCTTTGATGTCTTTGTACGCCGCAGGTCCGTCGACCTTTGGTATCGATTATATTATACGGTGCACCGTTTATAGAATATCTATATTCCGACAAGGCGGTATTTGCTTAGGGACATCATTAGTTTACCCTGGTTATAGCGCCAGCTTCGCTTAAATGCGTGGGTATAGCGCCCGCTCGCTTAAGTGCGTGGTTATAGCACCCGCTTTGCTTAGTATTCGGGCTCCTTACTGGAGGCATGAACTTTGAAAGTAATGAAGAAGTGGAGCACCTTCGTCCTCGGTTAGTGATGAGGTCCCTGGCTCAGATCTCCGGAGGTTCAGACATTCGACTGCTCAAGTGTACTATTTCGGGCTCTGCTGGAAATTGGAATTCCACTGCCTTGGGTCTTCTATTATGATAGAGACGTGAGTCCTAAATGGGGCTGGCTCTTATCTAGAGGAGGTGGGGGTTGTCTGCCTCCGATTGGCACAGATCCCCCAGACTCCTTCTTGGCTACCTCCCAACCTTGCTTGATGACACGATCAATGAACTTCTCAGTTGTTCCACTAGGGAGGGAACTTCGATTTTATCCTTCACATAACAGCTGTCGTTAGTATTACGCACGTAGTTATTATAGTATCGATGGTATAAATGAGAGTAAGGTTTAGAGGGCCCTGAAATTCCGGCTAAGAGCCTTATTGGTGTGGTATGTCTCTGCATGTCAGCATGGAGCTATCTCCTAGGTCCCCTGGACCTTCGCATGTCAGTGCAGAGCTTGACTTTTTTGCCTTCAATCAGCACGGAGCTAGATTTCAGCTGGTTTGGAGATTCCTTATAACGAACTTCGCACGCTGGCGAGGAGCTCAACATGGAGATCTCGAACACACGGATCATGTTCTTGTTTTCAGCAAGGAGCTTGTCTTTAGGTCCCCAGGAATTAGGGCCTTCACGTCAGCGCGGAGCTGGACTGTAGATTTGGAACATATGAATCCGCTCTTCGTGTGTCTGTGCGGAGACGCTCACAGATCCCATGAGGCAGGATTGTAATGTGTCATATGGAACTGCCTTACACGCCCTGGAAAATCAGATCAAGTCGTTAGCCAACTTATACTTATTGAATCTTAGGACCTTTATAGGGGATCATGTCCAGGATGTCGGCGGAGCTCCTGCCGTCAGGTGGGGCTGTGACCCCTTCAATTTCTCCCGTGGTCCATCATTAGCTTTCTCCCAGAACCTCCCTTGGAGTTTGAATTCGAGGTCCGTGATTATGGCAGGACAGAGATAGTCCGCCCTTATCGTTGTTATCGTCAGGGACTATGCTATCCGGCACATCCCCTCTTGTCTTTCGATTACGTGCCCCTCAGGACCTTCGGGACAGAGTCCTCTGATTGTCGTCTCTTTCCATGCTTCCCACAACTTCTCTATCTCCTTCTCTTCTACTGTGAAATTGGCGATGCCATCTTCTCGGATGGTCAAAACCTGGCTCGTTATTTTGGCCAAGTAGTCAACTCTACTACTTCCTTTTCTCGGAACCGGTTATGAATCTAGCAATCAAACGACATCCCATGCTCCTGTCTCCTTCGCAATCCCCCGAAAGTTAAGGCTTTGTATCATTTTTGGGGGCAGGGGATTTGAAGGTAGTGACGAAACGGAGCTCCTCTCCTATTGGCTAATGATAAGGACCTCTGCTCCAGATCTATAGGAGGTCGTAGATCCATATGTGTGCACCTCCCATCGCTGCTTCTGTGGCCCTTTGGTGATTTCAAGCACAACGTTGAAGAGGATCTGAGCTTTTTCGCGGCCGTCCATTGTCTGAATTCCCAGTCGCAATCCCCTAGCTTGATGGTGCATTTCACCATTCTCCCGGATAGATCGGACTGACTTATCGCCTGGTTTCATCCTCCGATAGCACCTTGCTTCATAAAGTAGGTCGGCTTGGGGAGGGCCCTTCTTCAGTAAGACGGAGCTAATGCTTCCATGGAGAAATATGGCGCCCGCTTGTTCCTTATTAGATGTTTTGCTGGGAGAGGTATACTGTGGAGGTGTTCCTTTAATTCTTCAAAGGCCTTCCTACTGGCCTCTGGAGCTCCCAGATCCCTTGGTAGGCGTCTATGGCGTTGGGGACCTCACACCTAGAGGTGGAGTCCCCCAGTTGATTCACTCGGGGTGATGGAGAATAACCCCTAGGACACGCGTTGCTCAGGTCCCTACTTGGAGAAGCTCGTCTACTTCCTCCTTCAGGATCTGGGCTCTTTCAGCCCCGCACGGTCGGAGCTTCTATTTGATGGATCGTCTTCTTGGTATGACGATGTGTGGTGATATCCGGGCGAACTTCTGTCATATGCTTTGGAGAAAATGCGAACATGTCCGCATTTTTTGTAGACATCCCCCAGCTCCTTGTTGGGATCTTGTTGTGAGCTAGAGGGCCCCTTTCTTTTATCTCACTCCTCTGATCTCTCATTTTTTGTACTATGTCTTCTTTTTGTTGCTGCCTTAGCATCATTTGGATCGCATCGTCAGGAGCTTCGTCAACTTCTCCGTCATTGGATGGGCTCTTTTCTCCGTGTCCTTTAAGCGTCGTGATTCCTTCCATTGATTGTATCTCCGAAGGTCGGACTTCCCATGTCCAAGGCATCGTTATGTGGTCCGGCCATATGTGTTCCATCTCCTGGGATAAATCGAACTTCGGCCGACGCATCCTTGTGCGTCTCATAAATCCCCTTGCATTTGGATCTCTTATAGCATGAGTTTAGAGCTCTTGAACTCTGGTCGTGGTCTTCTTTATTTGGTCTTCCCTTTATGATGAGAGTAAGGCTCTGGGGAGAACGGACGTGGCCTAATTTGGAGGAAGTGGGGGTTGTCTGCCCTTATTAGGCATAGATCCCCCTACTTCTTTTTTCGGCGAGTTTGGGGTTATGTTTGCCATCGCGGCCAACACTCCCACCGTGGGTCCCGCAGGATCTATGGAGCTTGAGACCTTTGCCTGCTTAGGTGTGCGATTTCGGGCTCTGTTGGAGGTTAAGATCCACCTTGCCTGGAGCTCCTATCGTGCTAGGGACGCGAGCCCTAATCAGCATTGGCCCTTAGAAGTGACAGGGGTTGTCTGCCCTTAGTCGGCACAGATCCCCAAGACTCCTTGTTGATCACCTTCAAATCATGCTTGCTATCGTGATTATCGCCACTTTAAGGTATTTCGTCATGACGAGCCACTTGATCATATCCTTCAAATAACAACAATTATTAGTGCAGCGCATATATTTATCATGATAAAATAATATATAATAGATAATAAGATCTAGAGGGCCCTGAGGTCCAGGCTAAGAGCCTTAAGTGCGGGATGTCTCCCATGGATTTTCATGTGCCCACGTGGAAATGGGCTTTTGTCTCTCGTGGATCTTCAGCTGTCAGCTTGGAGCTTGGCTTGTAACTCCCACGTATCGTTGGACCTCAGCATGGAGCACTACTCCTAGGTCCCCACGGACCTCCGTGTGCCAGGTGAGGAGCTTGGCTTGTATTTCCTGCGGCTCTTCAGATGTCGGTGTAGAGTCGGACTTTTTTGCAAACACGGAGTTGGTTTTCGAAAACCTCAGTGGGTCTCCACCAAGGAGTTGAGTTTTACGGATCAACTTGGAGCTTGGCTCTTAGATTCCAAATATAGGAGCTCAGGCTTTCATGGAGCTAGGCTTTTTAAGACTTCTGCTGGCGGGAGCTAGACTTTTGGGTCTTCTGCCAGCGCGGAACTGGGAGGTCCTGCACGCGGAGCTTTGGGTCTTCTTGCCAGCATGGAACTGGGTTTTTAGGTCCCAAGGAGGTGCTTGGATCTTTAGCGGGGAGCTGGACTCTTAGGTTCCGAAGGCGGAGCTCCTAGTCTTCGCTCCAGCGCCAAGCTGGGCTTTTACCTCGTACATATTTCGACACTCTAGCCGATGTCTTCCTGGCCTGTTTAGAATGTCCTCCTTTAAGACTTCCCACTATAATGGGAATGGGGGCCCTAGGCAATGGCGGAGTTCCTTTGTTTGAAGATGGTGGAGATGGTTTGTCCTGGTTCGAGGTAGATCCTCCGGATTTTGCTTTGGGACCTGGAACGGAACTTTGGCAGCAAACTCCTTTGAGGCAACTGTGCGGACGAGCCTCGAGGGCCTTATTAACATGGGATGTCTCCCGGCTTGGTCAGGATCTCCTTTGGTGTTGTTTCACGACGATATGAGGTTCTGCGAGCTCCCAAGGGGAGATCCCAACAGCTCCCAATCCCAAGGTTGAGGTGGTCTTTCATGGAAGTGTGAGGGGGCTCTTGGAACAGCGAGCTCCCATCGTGGGGGCCATTAGTTGGTGCACTCATTTGTTGTGGAGAAGATGGTGGTGGGTATCCCCAAGGTCGTAATGTTGGACCTGCTGATGTATGCGCGGAGGTCCCTTTTTTCCTTCTGAGTGGAATTGGGAACTAGCTACAACAGCTGTTGAACTGCCTTGACTTGTGGGCGAAAAGGATCTTCTCACAGAAGCATCTCGGATCTTTTATGGAGTTGATATAGTAGGTCCCTAACAGAAGGACCGGTTTCTTGCCCTTATAGTGGAGCTGGTTGGAGGTCCTCAAAAGCGAACCTTCGTATGCAAAACGGTGCATGGGACTTGGACATTCGGACTCACGGCTCGCGTCTCTGTTTCCAGCGGAGCTGGTCTTCACAAAATCCCTTTGGTGGTTTTCTTATACCGATGGAGAGTTATAGTCATAGGTCCCAATCCAGCAGGTGGATCTTTCGCGCGTCACATGGGGTCGAGTGGTTTATCTCGCCCTTCCTTCGTTTCTAGTGTGGAGCTTGTCTCTGAAGATCCCCATTGGATGATTAAGTCTTCTCATGCCAGCGAGGAGCTGGGCTTGTAGGTCGCGAAGGGGAGCTTCGGATTTTCTTGCCAGCACGGAGCTGGGCTTTTACGTCCCAGAGGGAAAACTTCAGGTATTCTAGCCAGCGTGGAGCTGGAAGTCCCGAATTCGGAGCTTCGGGTCTTCGTGCCAGCGCGGAGCTGGGCTTTAGGTCCTGAATTCGGAGCTTCGGGTCTTCGTGCCAGCGCGGAGCTGGGCTTTAGGCCCTGAAGGGGGAGCTTCAGGTCTTCTAGCCAGCGCGGAGCTGGAAGGTCCCGAATTCGGAGCTTCGGGTCTTCGTGCCAGCGCGGAGCTGGAAGGTCCCGAATTCGGGGCTTCGGGTCTTCGTGCCAGCGCGGAGCTGGGCTTTTTAGGTCCTGAAGGGGGAGCTTCAGGTCTTCTAGCCAGCGCGGAGCTGGAAGGTCCCGAATTCGGAGCTTCGGGTCTTCGTGCCAGCGCGGAGCTGGGCTTTTAGGTCCGAAAGGGGGAGCTTCAGGTCTTCTAGCCAGCGCGGAGCTGGAAGGTCCCGAATTCGGGGCTTCGGGTCTTCGTGCCAGCGCGGAGCTGGGCTTTTTAGGTCCTGAAGGGGGAGCTTCAGGTCTTTTTGCCAGTGCGGAGCTGGGATTTGAGGTCCTTCTGACCTTTGTAGACCATTGTGGAGCTGGACCTCTAAGTCCTTGAGATGCTCAGGTGTATGATTCTGGCTCTGTTGGCCATTGAAGTTCCCAGTGCCTCGCGCTCCTACTATGACAGGGACATGAGTCCTGACTGGAACTGATCACTATCTGGAAGAGGTGGATGTCATCTGCCTTTAGTTTGCCCAGTTCCTACAGGCTCCTCCTCACCCACCTTCGGATCTCGCTCTGGGTCATGATCAGTGACCTCCCTCAGGTTTGTCGCCAGAATGAGTCATTCAACTTTATCCTTCAAAGGACAAGAAATGTTAGTATGGAGGTCATATTATCACATGGTATATAAATGAAAATGAAATTTAAAGGGTCCTGGAGTTCCAGCAAAGGGTTCCCTCGTCATGGGAGGTCCCCAGGCGGGTGTCAGTATGTCTTCTGGATCTGTATAGTGGCGTTAATCTTCATGAGATTCTTGGCGGAGACTCCCAGGGTTCCTGGTGGTGGGGCCGTGGCGTTGGAGCTCCAAGCTCCCTTCGCTTTTTCGGATGGCTCGCTAGTGGGACTCGAGGAGGTCCACCTGGGTCATCTGAGACTCCTTTAAGATTCATCTGTATGTTCTTGCTCGTCTCAGGCCTGTGTTTCAGGTTCTGGCCGCTCCTCAACATGTTTGGCAGTTTCTGGAGGTTCTCCTTCCCAAATGGTGGGTCTAGGTTCTTTAATATGGACAAATCATCCTCCATTGACGTCTCGCGTATTTCTTTTTGCCCCAACAGAACAGAAGAGGGAAAAGGCAGCAAATCCTCAGCACAACTTCGCACAACATAGCAAAATTACTCACGCCTTCAACTCGGAAGTTCCCACAGACGGCGCCATTTGATATGGGGCAAACCCAATCAACGAAATTTATAAGTGTGTGGGTAAAGGAATTTATATAGCCGGAAAATTGGTAAAGTTACGTGCGTAAGGTGCTTATTGAAATATAAACTGAAGGGGACGTGTTTGGGACGTTGGGAAGCATTCGAGACGTAAAGGAAATGACACAAGATATACGTGGTTCGGATCTTTGCAGATCCTACGTCCACGGGGCGCCTTCAACATTTCTTTATCACTTTTGGAAATTACACACTCACAACACCTTTCTTTCTCTCTTTCTCCCTCACAAGAACATGTAAAAAATAAATGACATTACAGCTGAGAGGATTTTCGTGTGAGAAGGAGTGTAAGAAAGAAGAGTTGGATGAAAAATGATGGAGTCCTCCTTTTATAGGAGCTCCCAACGGTCTTTCCCATGTAGAATCACGTGATTTAGGGGACGTGACCCCTGCAGGGCTAGGGGCAGCTAGAAAGCTGCTGCTTGAATGACTTTGGTGACGGCTGCAGTCTTTTCCAGCTTTTCAAACAGTGGATTCGTCCTTTTATAAGTCGACACGTGTCCATGTGGCTTCTTTTCTCCTTTTTGTCGTCTTTTCGTCTGGAAATCCCAAAAGCCTTCCCTCCTTTGTCCGGATAATGCCTATATCCGGGGGACCTTCGCAGGTCCTTTCTCCCAGGTCCGATTCTGTACTTCATTCTGGGCTCTTCCTCTTCATGGGCTTACTGGGCCTCTTCTATTATTTGTTTTTTGGCCCATCTATTCTAGTCCGTATCACATATGATGGTGGAACTCCAAAAACAAGAGAAGAGACAAGGATGATTATTCAAAACCAACAATCTCGAGCGGCATCCAATATCTTGATCATTAAGAATCGAAATCCTCCGACTACTTTCTTGCCCAATATCGAAGGCAAGGATGTATCTTCTGTCTTTTTTTTTCAAGCCAGTGGAATGCTCTGTTGCAGTAAACTGCCTTATAGCAATTCATCGTATTGCCTAATAAGTGCGGAGGCAGCTCCCTCCACCTGTTGTCTTCGGATCCCAATGTGAATATCTTATACGAATTAGTAGTGGCAACTGCTACAAATGTTTAACTATTTTCTATAATGGGTCTCTTTCACTCGAGTCGAATCCCAAAGTCGAAACAATATAGATTGCGGCTTAGTAGTGAAAATATCTTTCATCTTATGATATCAACAGATCATCGAATCACAATATGGTTAAATCATTATAAAACATATATATATATACTAAGTGATATTTTGACTTTATTGTTAAAACAAAAATAACTACCTTTTCTAACAATTTTTTAACTAATCAAGCACATGCTGCCCATTTCGATTTCGAAATTGGATGGCATATTATGTATCATATTTTTTCGAACTATTAATATTAGTATTGATTTGATAATAAAACACGTCCCACGGCCACGGCACGGCTGAATAACATTGTAATAAGTAGAAATCTATACCATATGTTCATTCCATTAGTGTATTACTGACGACGGTAATATCAAGAACACTCTTCGTAATTGAATTAACAAGAATCACTCAACAAAAAAAGATCACTTCAACTAAATCGTCTTTGTCTAAATCAACAACTTAGAAGCCTTGTTGCCATATATGATCTCATTGATCGGCGCCAAATTAGGAGTAAATTCAAACAACTTTACAGCAGCATCGCAAGGAGGCCGGATCCTCGTACGAGTCTTCTCCTCGGGACAATATAACACCAAATGGCCGTTTCGCCTACCCCTCAGCAGTATGCCTTCGTTTCTCGTCGAAAAATCGATAGGCTCAAAATACTCTTCCTTGGGACCCAATAGAATAGCGTACCTATCCCAAATCAGACTCCAAGAACGATCATCATCGTCATCATCTCGATAACAGCCTTCCATCTTCCATATAATCGTGATTCTCCGAAACCAAGTAAACACGCAGAGACGACCGTTCAACACCAACAATTTCGAGCACCTTTCGATCCCTTGGGAAGGAATAGAAATCCTCCGCGTTCTTTCCCGCCCGATATCGAACGCAAGGACGTAACTGTCTTCTCCTTCTTCCCCGACTGCAAGCCAGTGAAACGCTCCGTTGAAAACGACGACCTTCGACTGCATCCACGAATCGCCGAACAAGCGCGTGGAAAGCTCCCTCCATTTCTCGTCGGCCCCTAAAGTGAATATCGCGTACGAAGGATTAGGGTTTTTTCTCCATTTCAAGACCTTGTACTCATCGGTGGACGGGCTGTAACCGAATACTATACGGTACTCGTCGTTGTTATCCCCCGATCGTTCCTCGTGATCGTCTGAGAGCAATATATTTACGCCCTCGTTGGTGACGGGATTGAAGACGCTGATCTCTTCGGTCCCGACCACGCACAGCAGGCCGTTGCACGAGCCCACGATTCTCATGATCGATTTACTGCACCCGCCGACTCTCGGCCTTGCGATTCTCATCGCGTGGCCGCCCGTCTTGGAAGAAGTTTTGACCATATGAGCGCCCGTGTGGAGTTCGTAGGTCGAGCAGTGGGACGATGACGTGGCGCAAAACGCGGGAAAAGGATTGTTTTTCGCGCGCATGGAGTGGAAGTTACGGCTCGTGATTGTTTCGAGCCATCTCTTACAGACTGAGGTGAATCTTCCGACGGATTTTATGGGGAGTCTTGACAAGATTTCGGCTTCTACGTCGGCGTCGATGATGCAATAGTTATTATCGTTGTTATCACAGCTTTGGGGTTTTTGGGTCATTGTCTGAAGATGGTTTGATGAATTAATTGAGAAGAAGAAGAATATTGTTTTTTTTTTTCTTGTGATGGTTTATTAGGGTTTTATCGGCTTGGCTTCTTATTGTATGTTTTGATGTGCGAATTAATGGTTTTATGAATGATAACATAATTGAATCTTCTTGATTTTGAAAAAAAAAAAGGAAAAGGTGGTGAGCGGACCAAGTCAATCGATTTTGTTTCTAAAATTAAGGAATTCATAATATATATGCAATGCTAAAGTTGGTATTTGAATAATTTAGAGATATCTACGTATTATCCGATAGGTTATGTTATACATAATATATCTAGCATGTAATTAATTTGAAGAGGTTTTCCTGTATCTTGGAATATATCTAACATATTCAAGATTTCTGCGTGGATTCACATTTGGCGATGTTTGACTTTGAACGATATATGTCCCTTTTTTCAGTTTAAAAAATATAATATATATATGACATTTTCCTATAATAGGAACTCTGAACTGAAGTTTCCCCCTTGAATCAATTTCTTTACAATCCGACGGTCAGAATCCACTCACCAACCGATATAAATCCTAAAAATCAAAATATTCCTTTCACAAAAATTTCGATTATCTTTTTTCGCGCGAAACGCAATTGGGTTTTTCAATTGGAATCATTTCAATTTTTTGGCTTCTCAAAATTTCGCACCATAATATTTCCCTCGTCCCTCCATGTATATAATGGAGGCGAACCCTAAATCTGGCAAAAGGTGAAGTCTTTCAAAGATAACAAATCGTTTTCTCTCCGCAATTTCTCGCAAAAAATCTCAACTTTGAAACATGGGTGGCTCTAAAAAATCGTCAAATGCTCCGAGATTGAGAAAAGAGTCGAGGCCGAGTCTTCGGAAGCATCTCAGGCATCGATTCCTGCCCTTAAACGCGCTAGAGATGGAAGTGCTTTCGTTAAATGGTACAGTTTACTCATACAAGTTTTTCGTTTAATTAATGAAGCAAACTGAAATATACTGTTTTCTTGATCAGTTGTAGACTGTTTTTTTTTCTTAATCGGTGGCAGTGATGAGTGTAAGAAAGACGTCCCAGTGGCTTTGATTACCTTCCACAGTTGCATTCTTGATGCTAAGATCAAGAACAGTCTTGGTAATTGAGATTCTTTTTGTTTTCTTTTCATTCTTTGTTTCTTTTGTCGATTTTTCGTCATCTTTACTGGCGTTCGCATTTTCTTGTGCAGAGGCTCAAGTTGTAGATATGCCGTGTGAACCAAAGAAGGCGTCAGAAAAGTAATTTAATAGCTTGCAGTAATTTTTCACAATGATTTTTCACATTTATGGACTACTAAATTTGTATCTATGGTATGATTTTATGCCCTTAATCAGAAGGAAACCCAAGTCAGGAGAATCAAATTCTAAGAAGTTGAAGAAAGCGAATAACAAAAGCACTCGAAAACGCCCTCCTACTGCATTCTTTGTGTTCATGTATGTTCAGCTAAGTTTGTTTATATGACACACATTTCTGTTAATTCAAGCCTTTATTTTTAATGTTATGGGGAAATTTATTACAGGGAGGATTTCAGGAAAACGTTCAAGGAAGCCAATCCTGATTGTAAGAGTGTTGCACAGGTTAGGACTCCTTTACTGATGTGTATTAAATTCTTTTCTAAATTCTTTGCATTGATGAACTATTGGCTCGTTTTCAAGGTTGCTAAGGAGGGTGGTGAGAAATGGAAGTCCATGAGTGATGAAGTAAGCTTTATGTCCTAATTCTTGATACATGTGATAGTTTGGTAACAATTTGATGAAGATGTGTTATTGAAATGCCATATAATATGGGGTTTATGCTATATCAGGAGAAGAAGGTATACCTTGATAGAGCAGCAGATCTTAAAGCAGAGTATGAGAAGGCATTAAAGGCTGAGAATGCTGAAGATGAAGATGTTATTGAGGTGGATGATGATGATGGTGATGATGATAAGGCTGAAAATGTTGATGATGATGATAAGGCTGAAGATATCGATGAGAAGGAAACTGAGGATGTTGATGCTGAGAAAACTGGCAAGAAAAACGAAGGAAAAGATGATGAATAGAATGCTATTTTGTTAGGTCTTGGGGTACTTAGAATCTCTAGCCTTAAGGTTTTTGTTGCATATCTTCTTTGTCCAAATCTTAGTTTGTAGGAGATTGTCTGAAAGTGGAAGCACTCTTTTGGTTGTTTAGATTAGACATTGTATGACATTTCACTGTGCCTTTTCAGTTGGTCAGTATTTGCTATTGTTTTTCCCTATGAACAGTAGACCTAAAAGTAAGTAAAACCAATTTCCTCACTATATACGAAGAAAAATCAAAAACTTGTTAAAATCATATTCTTTCACATTTTCTTTTCCAAACCACTTTCTTAGAACCAGTGTTATGGATGTACAAATAAGAAACTGCATCATACTACTTGAAGAAACAGGGCTTGAATTCAGGCAATAGCTACCACATAAACTGATCATTTCCATATTTCCTCGTTCATACTTTGTCAAAAGCAGAAGTAAGCCAAGACTTTGCCTCTTTCATACAACATAAGTCGATTCTAATGCACTTCATAGATTAATCTGCCAAAATTCTTTTTAACTTTTTGGAAGATGAATTCCAAATTGTTTGCTAGATTGTTGGATAAACTGTAGATGATAATATAATATTCTCAACATCTGTAATCATAAGCTGCATTATGCAGTGATACAGAGATCTAGCAGATGAAAATGCCATGGTGATAAGTTGCTTTGCTTTATGATATGATTTTGCAATTCAGACATATCATAATTGATTTTCTACCACTATAATTTACTAAGGCAAAAAATTAAAAAAGAGAGCAGATGAAAAGGAAACTCAGAGCTTCGAAAATGTTCGAATTGACCATCACCGAATAGGATGATACTGCGTCACACTGCGTTTTGGAGGCAGTTTCCTCAATATGAAGAGGACGAGCGACGATGGCAATATCTCAACTAGCTGAGAAACACATTTATTTTCGCGTTAAAATGAAACTTTTCACTAATAAATATTCTGAAAATAAAACCACCATATATTACCAGGTAATAAGTCAGGTTCAGAAGAGGATGATCCAGTACTTCTAAATCTGCATCAGCGTCGAATGCATCAAAGCACATCTGCAAGAATGGTAGAATTGGAAGGCATAGATGGATCAATGATTAAACAAAATGAGCATATAGTTGATAAATCTATCAAGAAAATCAGAAGAAAAACGAACCATAATGCATCGAATGAGGAAACACGTAAAGCATATTGTTGTCACATAGCCAACCTGGGAATGTTAAAAGAAAGAAGCTTTTTAAGAAGAATAAAACAAAAGACAAATCGGAAGGTTGTTTAAAGACAATTTCGTACTTCTTGTAGCTTCTTGCGTCGCCCTCTTGACTCCACGGGGAACGTTGTAGCATTAAGAATAGCCTTTATAGTAAATAAATAAATAACTGGTCGTTTATTAAATAATGACATAAAAACGCGATGGAATATTAGATATAGATCAAAATATATATATTACCTTCCACCATAGAGAAGGAAAGCCAGGGCTGCAAATAAAGAAACACCTGCAAGTTTATTCAGCTCATTATAATGATAAGATTGCTACAACCAATGTATGTGCATAACTGCATACCATTGTCTCAGACAAAAAAAAAATTCAGAATAAAATGTAGAGTAGAGTCAAACCTGCAAAGAACATTTTGGATAGAATTATGATCACAGTGGTCGGCTTCCACCACATGATTAACCACAGAACTAACTGCAATAGACGAAATCAAGAAACCATTGTTTTTGTAATTTAGATAGTTAAGCAACGGTAATATCTAACATAAGGCTAAGTGGGATTCACCTGAATTCCATACACAACGCCATTTACAGTGTAGAAGGAAAGCCTCAACCCATCTGTAGATACAGCACGCGCCTGAAGAAAATCATTACAAGATGAGTTGGTTGGTCATTACCGAATTTACGATTCTGATCAAATATCAATGATAGGCATGTTAAAAGCATCGACCTGATAATAAATCTCTGCCCAGAAGAGTACAAGCAGCACATACGTTGTGAAAAACACAAGGCTTGGCATGTCGAGCAAGACGTGCTGAAGGATCTGTTTTGAAACACAGTTTTTTACGAGAGTGAATTTATACTAACACCTCAGAAATAGAGAAGGATGTAAGTTTAGTAATTACCTCAGGCTTAAAACTCTGGACATCACGACGAAATGCAAAAACCAGACATCGAACTGCAAGAACGATGAAATTAGTTCGGTAAATGTAAATCAGAGGACATTGTTTTCAACAAGAAACTAAACTACCCCCGCAATAACCAATACAAAGGTGAAGAAATTATCACAAACCTCCATTAACCAAGAAATTGAGGAAATGGAAGACCTTTTGCGTCGTCCATCCGTATTCTGGTACTCTTAATTGTATCCTCACCAATTGCACCTACAACCCACAAGAAGTTTCATCAAAATCAAAACTTTCCATGCTGAAACCTCGAATCCTAAAGCTTCGCTAATAATTACAGACGTTATCATGCAAAAGCATAACTATTCCATTCTACCATCTTGAAAGCCAAATATTATGATCCCAAATACGATAGCTCTAAATCTCCAAACAATCACATAAGAAAATCAAGGAAAAGAAAAAAGAGAATTGAAACGAGGATTACAAGAGCCACAACAGCGACGACCCCATAGAGCAGCGCTAGAAGATGGAATATCCTATCCTGCCAAACCGCGGAACTGTTGACTACGTCCCACCAACTGACGGCGTCCTTAAGGCGGAGCGCAGCCACCACGGCCGTCTTCAACGACGGTCCCAACACCTCCACCGCCATGTTTTCAAACGCGCGCGCGCGAACAAAATCGAATAAGAGAAATCGCAACCTGCGACGAGAAATCGATCGAATCGAAAGAAAATCGGAAAGGTTGTTGCGGGAATTAGGTTTTTGAAAACTTGCGGGTGGGAATTGCAGAATAATTAACGCCAGGTGATTGTGTGTATGTTGGCAAACAAAAAGGATTGGAACAACTTCTTTGAATGGCCAACATGGATTTCTTCAAATAATTTTCACGTTTTTCCTTTTTTTATTTATTTTTTGTAATTTGAATATGAAGGCACGTGTGTATGTATAATAATGGATTTCATGCACAGAACAGATACAGCTAATGTGGACGGCATACGTTGACGTGTTTACTTGGTCAAAATTAAGACCAATAAGGCCCAAATAACTTTTCCCTCGGCCCAATTCAAAAAAAAAAAAGAAAGAAAAAAGGAATACTACTAACTGCAATAATTTCTTTTGATTAATTGTTTTATATAGAAATTTTATGATTCTCTTATTTTGAGCACCATTCGTGAAAACCATCTATGGGGCATGCCACATCAATAATTACCTTAAATTAAATATAATAATAAATCTAAATCACTCTAAATTTAAAAATAAAAAGCGCGAGGCGGCGGCGACCAGCGATGCTCGGAAAAGGACGGCGGCGGCCAAGATGAAAGACTATTTATTTTTTAACAAATTTTTTTTTTTTTAACAGGCGACCGGCGTCCGGCATCAGCTAGCGGCCGGAGATAGAAGACAATTTTTATTTTTAATTTTAGGCTAATTTATGATTATTATATTTAATTTAATATACATTATGACGTGACGTGACATGTGGCGGCGCTCACATAAGGTGAGCACCATAATATTTCTCTTGTTTTATAAATCCTAGTACATTTAGCACAAGCACTGCTTGTCTGGTTGGGTTGTTTAAAGAATTTTAAAGGTTTAGCATAATATTTGATTCATATGTGTATTATCTAAATCCACTAACCAAACACATTTATTCATACTCATTAATTTATTTTATTTAAACTCTTACTTATTTAAACCCTCCTAATATAAACTTATCAATTAAACCAGCACTCAATGTGTTTGCTAATATATCTAATCATTTTATATTTTTAACTTAAGTTATTTAAATATTAATTTAAGAATAAATTTGTAGTAAAATATTAAGAATAAAATTGCAATTAAGTATTATGGATAAAATTATAATTAAGGATATCAAATTGCCAGATCAATTTGACAGTTTTTTATCCCTTGTGTGGTGGAAGTATTTACTCGAATTAGAATTACAAATCGAATTACAACATAGAAGGCATAAATGGGGAAAATAAAATAAATAAAAACCATGCCAAACAGATATAGAAGAGGGAATGGAATACAATTCTTGTTCCGAAATTTGTTTCAGACAAGTTCGTCATAAGGGAAAAGAAGTCTTCAGAGAACTTACAAATAACGCAGAAAATGTGCAACTAAATTATACTCCCAAAGACTTGCCGAAGCTGCGAACATCTTTCAATGATTTCCTGGGGAAAATGGTAACGAGTTCGTCAAAATTTTATTTGCCACGGATATCAGAATCGCCATCATAAGACAGCTCTTCACCAAAAACCATTTCAGTCATAGATTAAACTCTGAGATTGACCTGAAATTGCGCAGAATGGAAAGATGTGCAATGCATTTAGATACTAATCGACATCACAGACCTCCCAGCATTTCATGATTCTGTCAACATATACTCTACAAACCATACTTCAAACCAAAAAGGTCCATAGTTACTTGTATTCAAGTATTGATAAATCCACTTCATTTGACAGAAAAGTAAAATACGATTAAAAAAACTAAAGACACATACGAGGGGGAGTTCTAGTCATGTGTGCATATAGACCAACAAAAAATGTTTCTTTTACTCCATCAAAGGTGAGGCAAACTAAACAACAAGGATGGTTAAACGAATTATAGCAACTAAACAAACAAAAACTAATTTCAACGTTCATGGCCGTAAACTCTGTCAAGAATCATAATTGACAAATGACAAGTCTGAAATCAGTTATTGGAATCATTCTTTAGCTAAAAGATAGTTCATGAAATCATTAGCACCACATACAAACATTCCTCGATTTGATCCTCATAAGCACACATTCAGTTGTGCCCAAGAACTCCATAATCAATCAAATACCCAAAAAGAAACAGAAGAAGCAATCAAACATCCAATCATCGCCCAAAAACAGAAAAATAACAGGTAAGAGTTACTCCACTCACCCAATCAAGCGTCAGCCGTCTTGGCACCAATGCCGATCAGCTGCCCCTGCTTCGATTGGGCCGCACCCTCTCGAATCTTCTGCATCTGAAGCATACGCTCCATCACGAGCTCGTACGCGCACTTCTCATAGACGTGCCTCTCAGATTCGCATTTCCACGGCAGATAAAACTCGGATTGGCGACACTTGTTTAGCGGAATCAATAGATGAGCGCACTGATCTCTGTACGGTATCGGGACTCTGGCTTCGACCATCTCTTCTTGGGTGGCGATCATCTTCTTCGACGATCCTGGGATATCCATCACCGTTCCACTTCCTTGAATTCGCGGACGATTTCTCTGATTTTTGGGGCAATTTCGATTTTGGGGAGAAGCCTTGTGATTGTGATTTCTCTTGTTCCTTATTTCTTCGATACATATTGGGCTCGACATTGGTCCTAATTCGTTGGGCCAAACTTTTCTGATATTTGGGCCTTATTTTAATCAATATCAAATGGGATATATATGTAATTACAATTTATTTTTGCTCTGAACAAAATCTGATATTAATTACTGGTATAGTAATTTAGCATATTTTACGCTTGTTGTTATATAATAGCGATTAGTAATTTTTTGACAATATGATTAAAATAATAATCAGTTTTAAAATTTTATTTAATTTTAATCGCAAAATTTGTAATTAATTTGAAATTGACATTTTGACATTTACTATGTGGAGCTTAACGCTTAATATAACAGTGTAGATAATACTTAGAATAAAATAATAAGAATATTGATTCTTTCGGCCTAATATTCACTCAACTTTGAATTTTGTTTTTCCTGAACAGTTGTTTGTATCATTCTTCCATCTAGATATAGTCGAATATTACTATGGGATAATCTGAACTCTTTAGCAGGGAAACTTCACTTAAATTCCTATTAGGCAAACTTTCTATCGCATAACTTCCTTGTCAGAAAAATATCATTTAACTCCCGATTTACTCTTTGTACCATTTCTTCAGTCACGATGTATCTTTCTATGTTTGTATTGTGTACCACAATATGTTGATATAGTATACCTAAATGTGTTGTATGGTGTACCTGCGGCGGATCGGGTAGATATCTGGAATACGCTGTAACAACACATTTAGGTACACTATATCAACGTATTGGTATACAATACAAACATAGAAAGGTACAGCGTGACTTAAGAATGTAGTACAAACAGTAATATGGAGTTAAGTGATATATTTCTCTGATTAGGGAGTTAAGCGATAGAAAGTTTGCAAATAGCGATTTAAGTGAAAGTGTCCCCTCTTTACCACTTTATGAATTTGTTCTTATGAATAAAAATAATTCGAAAATAATAAGTGAATAGAAAACAAAATAACAAGATAGAGAATCAATGATAAAAGTAAACGAACATTTGAAAACTTGAATGTGACTTTAATAAACGAAGCCGAAAAAGATAAAACAGTTGGAAACCAAAAAATAAAATATTGAGGTTAGGCGAAAAAAGAAAGCCAATTTGAATTATGTCCCTTGATCATGTGCAGTGTGACCGTGGCACTATCATTGTACATACACAAAAATTAAATAACAATACAACATGCATTTAGTTACGCGGGCCAAAGTATTCGCAAATATAAGCAGAGAAAAATTGCTTTCGATGTCGATTTCTTCCAATATTGGACAGATAACATATTATATATTCTGATATTGTCGCACTAAATTAATTTTTTTATTCGCACGACAAGAGGACCAAAAATGATTTATTGAATTGTCGTTTTCTTTATATATATACTGGTATTTTTAGCACACCCACGTGCAATAAAATAAAGTCAATTGTTAATGGATGGTTTAGTAACTAATATACTAAAAATAGAATGAGATATTTATTATCATATTGTTACGTGGTTTGTTTCTAATAATAATATATAAAAATCTGATTGGTCAATTGACATACCAATTTATAGTTTTTATTCATCATACGCTCGTTATATGAGAGTATAGATAACCAATTTAATGCATATTGAAATTCAACTATTATTCGTAATGGTTACTATTTTATATATTAACAAATATATTTAGTCATATGAAATTAATGTGATATCATGGTTAAGTGCAATTATTTAGTTCCCCCTTTATATATCCACCACATGAAAACTTTATTACAAATGATGAATAAAGTTAAATAATTTCACGAATCCCTAGAGTCAAATCCGTTGGTTTTTTCCTTTACAAAATTATATGTTGAGTATTTTACCGATTCAATTCTCACCACGCATGCTTTTTTCCAATATATACATGTATATTTGATTTGCTATACATGCTAAGAAAAAGATAAAGATTAAAGGTGTATAGATGAAATCTTAGTCTTTACTCAAGGATATGACCATGCGGACTTTCAGAAAAATGAACACTTCATAAATGACAAAAAAAACTATGTAATAAGGATGACTGATCCTATCCAAATTATCATTTAATTTCATGGTTGTAAATATGAATTAATATATATATATATATATATATATATATATATCCCTTTTGGTACGTATAGTTTTTATAACTAATGGATTTATGTAAAATATATAATGAAAATTCAGATTTCTTTATTTTTTTTTCGGTACCTGACAACTTTCTCAACTTCACCTGCTTTTACATTTTTGTTAAATTACCAACTACATATTTAATTCTTTTTCCCTATTTCTGCATTACCATAAGACTCCAAGATCCACGTGTCAAAGTATATAGGACTGTCTTATCGTTGGACGACATAATAACACTACTTGTATATATATATATATAGATTATATATATATATATAAATATATGTGGTGAATAATGATGTCATCACCATCATCATCATATCGATTTATATTCATGAAATCTAAAGAAACTCACTCATGTATATAATAATATAATGTTAGGTTGGTGACCTTCACTACACTACACTACACTTCTCTCGTTACAAACAGTAAAAGCAACTTATTACATCACACATTTTCTTACTAGGTGAAGAGATTTCCACAATCTTGAGTTTTCAACGCAGACAAGTCCAGAGTATGTCCATTTCTCTCTCTCTCTCTCTCTCACACACACAACACACACATATATGTATGTATGTATATATATATATATATATTGACCGGCAAACGCAGAAACATTCTACGGTTACGACTCAATAGTGCCTTGCTATTTTATTTGCAGATATAAGAATGGAGAGGAACGCAATGGCCCACGTTGATTATTCGACTGGTTATCTTGAAGATGTGCTGTTTCAGTTCAGTTCTTGTAAGAAAAGGAGTTGACGACGATGTTTGCAGACAATAATGAAGCTTGGAGTTAGGTTACTCTCTACAGGTATATATATTAATATATACTATATTATAATGATAGTATTAATTGTATCTTCGTGGTGTATGTGCGTTTATTATAAGTGAATAGAAGTTCTAAATTTGGGTCCGAATTGCTGAATTCAGGCCTAGTTGGTGATTATTTTTGCGAGAATTTCGATTCTTGGAGCGATCTAAACTCGAAGCATGAGGCTACATTTCTGGTAATAAATATCCGAGCGAGGTCTATATAAATGCATTAATTATTATTAGTCTGATATTATTTGGAGAATTAATGAACTTAAAACTTCACAGACAAAAGACACCTCCTCAGAGACAATCTCAGAAACCCTATTTGACTCGTCCTTATCTTCTCAGAAGGAATCAACAGACAATCATTATCATCATTGGTCGCCTGACAAAGAAGAAAACCTAATATGTTCTGTCTTTTCCTCATCAGCAGCTGGTAATAAATTATAATAATAATAATAAATCTAAGCTTACTTTATCTTTTGTGTAAAGAAAATAATTGTTTCTCAATAAAGAAGAATCTACTTTGAAACCGTAAAGTGTTTCTGCACTTTGCCTTTTCCTCGTGAATAAAAAGGGAAAACAAGAAGACTGATAATATAACCTAACTGTATTTACTTATTTCATTTTATCTATATTTCAGGTACATCCATGAAAGAAAATACAGGCCAATAATAATAAAATTGCATATCCATTTGCCCTAATCAAGCCCGGGGGTTCGAAGGAGGCTTAAACGTTAAACGACATCAACGAAGGATCCTAATGCCTCCGACCCGACCCGTCCGCCACCCCGTGGCGAATTTGCCCGCCCTTGGCCTCGCCAACGGACCGGGCCTTACGGGAAAGCCCGTAGTGGCATTTACGAGAATTCACACGCAGGCAGGCGAGGAACGATAACGATTATCAGGACGATCTTGAGGTTGTAGTTATGTTATGAATATGCTATGGAGAAAGGTATACAAAGAGAAGAGGCAAGGAAAGCGAGGGAAACAATGTAAATTAAGAGCTACCCCCTTTTTATTAGTTGATTGTATGTTATTACATTACTGTCGTTGTATGGCTTGTGTATTAAGGTACAATTGTGTGTGTTGTTATTTCATGCAAGGGCTTTCGGGACTTGTGTACAAAAATGACAAAAACCAATCTATTTATTCATTTCAATCGTTAGGATTGTCGCTCCTACGTAGTCGATGAAATGATGAATATTTAGAAGCGTTTGAAATAAAATTTATCATATCATTTGAAGTCAGAGTAGTAGGTATGTCGTTTAATCGTAGTCAATATGGGTCGTTTAACTTTGGCCCCTCTTATGCTTTTTTTTTTTTGTTCATCATCATCATCATCATCATGATTTTCATGACAATAATTTTACAATGATGGAATCCTCGTTTACTTTTTTCCAAAGAATAACAGTCAAAACGTAATATCAAATATGGCAGCCGAAGTTGTTTATCTAACATTTTTTTAAAATTTCAACTCACTAATGAATGTTTTTTTTCCGATATTAGTTGGAAAGTTTAATTTATACATAATGTTACAAGACTTGTGCTGCATATCTGGGACACCGATTTCAAAATGCAATTACCAAAACAAGAAGTAGAAACATATATACATACAAAATTGAGCAATACATATTTATAACATCAACAAAAGTTAGGATCACACACACTCACTGACACGCACTGGTAATTTTATTTTATTATTCATAATAAAAAAAGAGAAAATATGATCTCTCAAAGTCAAGAATATCATCGGAAAGATAAACTGCTGGGCGAATCGATCCTCACGATTGTTCATCCTCGTCGCGCTCGAATCGACTTTTTCGCCCCTCGTCTGAAGCCTTCGTACGTCGAGGCTCAGCTCGTCGACCTGTGATGCGCTTCTCTCGCCTGCGAACTTCTTTCGCAGGTTCGTCGAGCCTTCGGACCTCATTGATGGCAATGGCGGTTGTTGTCCGTGGGCCGAGGGTACCCTCGGGTACGATAAACTGTGCGAGGGCTTCTCTAACACCCCCTCGGGAAGCTTCGAGGGCGTTTTCCCCTTTCCTGTCGCTTATCTGAGGATTTTATAGAACATTTCGATGCATTGAACTCACATTTTGATGGTTTTTTTAAGGACATCAGACTTACGAGTTTGCAGTTTAGGGACTACTAACTTTAAAAAAACTGAAGCAATTTAAGGACACGAAGCGTCCGAAACCTAATATTCGGCCTAAACTTGGACACGTAATCACACATGCAAATGTTTTTTCGGAATAAATCCTATGTGGTGGAATCAAAGATGCTTATTTAGGGATAAAGTTTTGAATGACCACATCGCGATGTACTATCGAAAGCTAAGGGATAAAAAAAGGTCTCGGGTACTAATCCTTGCCAACACAATTAATAAAATTGCACGTCCAAAGCCATAGAAAGAAATCAGACTAAACATGAACTCCTATAGGTAAAACCACAAACCATTTAGGTGTAGTGACCATATTCAACTTAAACCTCCAATTGCAGTTTCAAGTCACCCAACTTAAAATGTTACAATTTTAAGGACGTCGACTTTCAAAATTGAAGCAAAACACGATTACGTTTTTTTACGATCGAATTTTTAATTGAATTTTGTGCCCTTAAAATAGCAACCTCACAAGTTTGTGTTAAACCTTAGATTTAGAGCGGAAGAAAAGAATCTTACCATGCTACCGTAGATGCCAAGCTTCAATGCGTTTCGCGGACAAGTTGTTGCCCTCCTTGTTTTTGATCGATAGCTTCTTTGGGCTTGGAATACTGCTCGGCAACTCATAGCCCGCCCGTGCTCACACGAACGAGCGAGCCAGAGTGGTGCTGGTGGTGGTGAAGGTGATCTTCCGACTGAGATATCAAAGACGACGACCTTCTTCTGAGCGCTCGGCCTCCGTCGAATCCACCTTTGTCGATTATGATAACCCTTGCCCTCGTTTTCGACGTGGTACGAAGGAGCGTGACTTACGAAACTCTCCCCCCTCGAACCTACGATTTAAGACGCATATCGAGCGATTTTTTAACGAGGAACGTATATATTAATCTCGTGTGGTGTGTGTGTGTTTGTTAGGGATTACCCAAACGCTTCAGATCGCCTGGAGCTTTGATCGAAAACGAGGCAAAATCGAAGCGGGGGCGGTCAACAGATCTTCTTGACCGCCGCCGCCCGCGCCTTGCGTTTTTTATAAACCTTCTAGAAGAAACAAACGCAGTGATGGGGCACTTCGAAGCTCTCTCCGCGTATGTATATATTCATCGTCGAGCGCTCCGAGACGAGCGCTCTCAGTTCGTTGGTCGGCATCTTCTCGAAGAACTGAGGAAGCAGTAGCTTAGCAAGAACGATAACGCTCTCCTGAAAGAAGCAAAAGCAAAAAAAATTAGCAAATTTGCGCTTTTTTTCTTTAGTTTTTCTCTGGACGGACAATGCAATCGCCGACAATTTCGTTTTTTTTTTACCTTCCAAAAAAAGTCTTCGAAAGCGGGATCGAACCTCAAGGCAGAGCGTTTTTTTTCGCCCTCGATGAAAAAGCATACCACCACTGATCAACGACGATATCGCACATGTAGGCTTCTCCGCAAGAACCTCGTATAAACCGAGAGTACTTCGTGCGCGAAAGTTGGGTGCAACGAAGGTCGATTAAGAGCGTTGTTGCTCGACCACTGCGCAAAAAAAAAAAGATTGATTGATTTAGCGCTTGATATCACTTACAAATTACAATACCGTAAAAATAAACGAGGTACCTTTACCCCCCGCTTGATATCACCACACGCCGGACGGCCGCGAACCCTCTTGATAAAGCGTAGCGCCTCGAAGCTTCATTATTTCTTTCGTCGAACCGATTAATTTCTCGCGCACCGTCGAAGGAAGGGCTCCGAGCAAAGGGTTCACGGCGACTAATCGCGCACTTTAGGGATTTTTACCAACGGAGGGTTTCTTTAACAGCTTCTTCAGGTCGGTCTTAGGAGTTTAGAGCGCAAGTCGGGGTTTTTTACGTCGAAGACAATAAGTGAGAGTAATTATGAAAAAAATATATTTACCTGGACTGAGTCGTGAAGATGACTCGTCTCCTTTTCTTCTAGCAAGCCGATCTTTTCGAGATTGCGAACGTAGTCGAGCAAATAATGAGCACCGAATACGTAACTTGTCGCGTTTTCACCACACGGAGAACCTTTCCCGCCAAAAAAAAAGTAATTCAACCAAATATTCGTTCGAAAGCGCAATTCAAGCAACCATCTACGCCTTTTGTTTTCCGAGGAAACGTTTCTCGACCGTCCTCGAGGAACGCCCTCGCCTCTTCGCCTTCTTGCTCGCTCTCACTCATCACCGCAGCCGATATTTCACTGTCTCCTGCAATAACACGGGCGAAAACAAATCTCAGAAAAGGGAAGAAACGACAAAACCCTCGAGATGGGCGGGAAAATTCTCGCCTATGAATTCGTGGAGCTGTTCCCTCGCGATTCTGTGGGCCCGGAGAAAGGCGGCGCAAATGCAGCACGCAGATTCGAGCCTCTCGACGGTGAAGTATGTTATGAGCTTCTGAGGGACGACGCTCGAACGGAGGAACCTGTAATGATTCGTCGGGATATTAACGTTCGACTTCAAACCCCTCCAATCGCACAGAGGCTCGTTCGAAACGAGGTCGATCGCTTCGTCGACCGACTGCATTAGATGATTGGCAGTGTTTTGATTGATCCTTCCCTCGTCGAGCATTACCCATACGCCGCTTGGACGCCTAAAGTGCAATGAAGTCGTTAGTTCGACGCGGGATGTAAGAATCTCTGTATATAGTAAGAGGAAAAAAAACGAAAACTGATACTCAGTTTAGTTTGGTATGCGGAATTCGATGTGGAAAGGAAAAGAAAATGTGGTATAGTACGACACGCGAGCGTAATGTACAATGATCCATGTGTATCATTACATTTTCCTTTCCTTTTCCGCGTTGGGTTCCACATATCAAACGAGGAAATCAGTAGGAAAGGAAATGAAATGGAAAAAGAACACTAGTTTTATGTTGGAATTATTGAAGAATTATATATGGTGTGTTTTGGTTTAAGGAATTTAATGAGGAAGGGAAAAGAAATGGAAAAGAAAACCATATTTTTTTGTGCTTGGTTTATTAGAAAAATAGATAATGAAAGGAAAGAGAAAAAAAGTTAGGTTAAGTTTAAGCAAAAACATGGAAAATCATTTTGGGGAGGAAAAGGAAGGGAAAGCTGGTGAATCAATTTTTTCTCTCTTGTTTTCTTTTCCCCGCTTCCACGATCCAAACACAGCCATAGAAATGAAAGGAAGAAAGTCTGGCTTAAGTTTATACTCGACTAAGAAACCTAATTTCTTCACCAAATAGTGGGAAAACCAAAGAAAAACTTATAAATACCATTTTTGCTTCCAAGTTTTCTCTCCGACGCTACCTTCTTCAGTCCAAACATAGTGTAAAAGAACTACATTACTCGCTTACCGTCAAGAAGCGAACTCGAATGTCCTTCAAATTCATGTGACTATTGTTGAGTTCGCCGTCGTTATTATCGTGCGAAGACGAGGAGGATGCACCGTATCGCCTTCCACGTCGTGTAAGGTGGCGATGTAGTGCTTAACAGTGGGCCAATCGGTGGGCCCCAGTTCCTCGTCGTCCCCGAGGTCTTCGAAAGCCTCGAGCGCTTTGTTCAGCATTTCGTACTTTGTGAATCCAATATTCGCCTCTGCGAACGAACTATATCCGTAAGCAAAGTAAAAAGAAACATTAAAGAATAGCGAATTAACATTTTTATTACCTTTGCCGCCGATAATCTATCCATTTTGAGGAAATGCAGGACAAACTGGCGTCGTCGATCCGTTCACGATGAGCGTGAGGAATACAATTCCCCCGTTAAAAACACAAACTGCAAAAACGTGAAAAAAAAGGCGTCGACGGCATACATAATTTTCATAGATTTGAGTTATAAAAATGCGTACCAATGAGCCCGTGTCTGAGCTGATATATGATGTCCCACTCGCACGCTGAAATTCGAATGTAAACGCTAATTTTTAGCACATTTTTACACAACATAGATATATATATATATATATATAGTGAGAGAGAGAGAGAGAGAGAGAGAGAGAGAGAGAGAGAGAGAGAGTATTATTACGTTAACAGAAAGCGAGAGAGACAGTGCAACGGCGCCACGAAGGCCAGACCATATGAGGATGATAGCTTCTTTCCAGTCGAGGCCATAACCGAAATATTTAAGAATGGGAACAGTACGCCGACGACCACAGCTCGGGCGACTTGAACGAATAGGTAAAGATAAAATAGCCCCAAGAGTGATCTTTTTTGCGAAGCAAAATAGCATCGTTAAGGTTTTTTTTACGATGAACATACAGTAAAAAAAATTAACGGAATATGTTTTTCACCGTGCGTTTTGAATATGTTGTCGTCGCTCATGATACTTTCAGCAATAACAACTCCACTGCAAAGGCACGAGAAAAAAAAAAATATCAGCAAATGAGTTCTTACAGCAATGAGTTTGAAACAGAAGAATGTACGAAAAAGTCGCAATACAAACCTTAAGATGAATATTAATGTATTGGCAATGTAAGCAACCATTTCCCTGAAATAAATCATAACAGTTCAGACATGAGTCTACACAAATCGGTACTAAAATCAAATAAATTTCAGAGATATTAGCTAATCGACAGTGAGAAAAAAAATCGATAAAAGTACCAAAAGGATGCAAGCTCTGCTGACTTTCGCCCTTAAACGCAGTTCGCGCCCACAGACGAATAAAACTGCCAAAATCGATTTTTATTTAGCTCGGCCCACCTTTTTTTTTTGTGAAAAAAAAATCGTAAGATCGATGTACGAAATACAATCAACGTACATGCCAAGAGTCATGACAGTCAAACTCCAGAAATATCGACTCCTTCTTGAGACTGTAAAAAAATGATCTAACTTTAGAAACAACGTAGAAAGAAAAGGCGTGAATTCATAGTAAGTGCAATGAAGGTCGAGAAAACATACCGTGAAGAATGCTATGGTAGCTCACTGCAAGCGTCAACTAATCTCATAACAGTGTCATTGATATGAACCTAAGCCACAAAACCCGACGCTATCCCAAAAACGAGCCCCATAGCTACACTTTAACCGTATAATAAAAAAAATCCATGTAAGAAACATAGCCTGCACTCATCAATATTGAGAAAAAAAAAAAAGCGTGAAAGAACATACGCTCCCAAAGAGACTTTCAACAGAAACTTAATCAGCTCTCCCCAGTCGAAGTTCCAGCCAAGAACCATACGTAGAACAGCTGATAAACTACTATCGCAGTCCTGAAAATAAATTTTTGCAGCAGATGAAATCCATTATACTGTAACTGATTATATTACTATATAAAGAATGTCCGAAATACCCATCGTTCATCAAAGATTCTCCTTCGATTATAGTACTTAGTTTCTTGCTAGCTCCAAGCTCTTTCAAGAGGGCAACGACAGCCCGGGGTCGGTCGCACTGAGTAGCCGCCGAGAATATTGAAGTTTTCCAATTCCAATTGTAAGGGAAAACGAGCTAAAGAAAACATACGTAAAACAGTAAAGACTACACATTGAGTAGAGAAAGAACGGGAAAAGGCGAATAAAGATTGTGCCCTTTCGAACCTTTAATGCAGCCCCGAGGCAGAAGGTTGAGACAAGTACGCCAGGCCCAGCAAGTAAAATCATCTTGCATCATACATCTCTGTAATAAAAATGGATTGAAGATCGAAGAAAGGAAAGAAAACGAACGATTCGCAAGAACGAAACCCACCTTTATTTGTTGGACTTCCATGAAAAGGAGCTTTCGAAAAGAAGTGCTGGGAGAAACACAGCCATAGAAGATCGGGTCGATATTAGCCCCTGAAAAAAGGAGAGATAAAAGACGCACCTTTGAATGGATTCTGAGATGCAATAAAATGGGTGATAATCGAATGGGGAAAAGTATTACCAGAAACTTGGAGAAAGAAAAAGTCAACGTTTTGACTTACATATTCGAATCCCTGGCCGATCTTTCCCAGGTTTGTGATGAGTTTCCATACTCTACAGCGACAAAAATTCAAACACATAGAGGGCAAACTTTGAGGAAAAGAAATCAAATCTTGCTACTATGACTGGTAATACATCGCTCGCCGCAAGAATCGAAGCAAACTAAAAATCATCCCTTTGAAAAACTCGTAACAGCAAAAAGCAAGCTCAGCAACAAAGAAACAAACCTAAAGCACCGAGCCCAATGCCAAGGAGGAGCAAGGCGATGGTGTAGGGCACGCGCGTCCCCCTAAGCACGTGTCTGCACGCGATCCCAACACCAGGCTTATCCCGACAAAGATCACGGCGTCGGTCGGATTCCCGCCGTTCTCAGACCGCCGGGGGAAGCAGTGACGTCCTCCAACATCCTTAAAGACGGCAAAAGCGTCGTCTCACCGTCCATCAGAATCGAACCCATATGATCTCTCTTCCCTTTTTCTTCTTACTTATGTTTTTTCTTTTAATCTTTTTCTTACTCTGTGCTAGCTCATCAAATCAAAAGAAAGACTGCCCTTTCTTTCATCTTCCTTCTTTATTTATACTAACAAAGTCACGGGCTATTTGCTTGCCCGTATCTATAGAGTGCATCTGAAACGTTCGTAGACCAGTGGAAAAAGTCTGACAAATGAGATCTTAAATGTAAGATTTAAGTTTCAACGGCCTCAATTGCTTCGATATGACCACATGTTCATTGCATTTTCTTGATCTGTGGAAGAGTCGCCACTCTTAGTGCCCTTTTCTTTAAATGGCGATCTTAAGTCTTCATAAATAAACGAAGTACTAGTACAGAAGATCGATTCGACCACAGATTTCATAATGGCTAGTTTCATTTTCTTTAACGAGATAATAAACTGTACACAACAGTTATCTGAGAAAATATTTATGGAATTTCGATACGCTGCGCATTTATAGGAAGATAAAAGAACGGGATATGGCTGATTATCTGAAACTGACAATGACTGAACACAATGACGCCATGAGATTGAATAAACAAAGAATAAAAAACTTACGGAAGCATTAGCTTTCTTGAAACATTAAATAAGAATAATACCTGATTATCGTATGTTTTACATTTTAATGCGTTGTTTGTAAAAGTGCACATTAACAATTAACTACCATGTTTCTATGCTTCACTTTCGTTCTGGACTACGTTCTCCTGGCTTTTAAATAATTGTAGCACCTAAGTGAGTAAATAGTCCCCTTAGAAAGAAATAATTGTAGTTTTCTCTATTTTGAGATTTCTCTATATTTAGCACATAATTACTCTCCCTTGGTCAAACCTACCTTTTTGTCCTTTTCTTGGTTTCTATTCTAGTTTTCTGATTATTATTTTGTATTTTTTTTTCTTCATGGAGTCATTTTTCTACATGATAATACCAACTCATTGTTCTTTTCTGTATTTTTTAGTTTATATTTTTCCGTACCACATCATCCTACTTCCCTATCCCTTACCGTTGAAATTCGATCATATTTGGAAATTAGGTCGATGTATCAAGAAAATAAAAGAGTATGATGTAGCTCGCCACTGTCCATATGGCCTTTGGGTGTTTACAATTAGACATGTAAACCTAATTAGATGTGAGTGATTTTTCTCTCGTAAAATATTATTATTTTTAATTAATCAAAATCAATTTTATACAAGCCTGAGGCTTACTTCATTCCTAGACTATAGAACAAACATACCAGCTCAAACAAATTATTCAAGATCCTAACCATTGATGAGATATCCATAGAATGAAAAACAGATCAATACTTCATAAAAATTCGAATCCCTACGAATTTCCCGAGCAAAACCGATGCAACGGCCACGATATATACACACAGACATAGAAACCAGACCCATTACGCATCAGCAAATTCAATTCAAAGTTAACCTTTCTTTTCTCTTTCGCCGGTAAAAAAAGATTTGAAAAAAAGATACGTTTTGGAAGAAAACCTACCGAATTACACGAACTTGTTGGTCCCGTCTTTGCCCAGTACGTCCTCAGGTCGATAGGGTTAGCAAAGTCATAGCCTTCCGTGGCGAGCTTTTCAAGCACTTTCTTGAAAGCCCCTTGCTCATTTTACGACCTGCAATTCTCGTCCCCCGCGCCTCTTAGTGCTCATAGGCAAAGGGTACGTCGAAATGGTCGTCGTACAGGCGGCCTTTGCCAGCCACCACAGCCCCACCGATAACACTGCTGAGGATTTCCCGTGCAAGAACAGACTGGGATTGGTATGCTCGAGATATCATAGTCGACTCCATTTATGACAACCTCGACGTTCTTCTTAGCAGTTTTCGCACGGCGAGGACGATGATGACAGTGAAGGGTCCATGTTATCATCATCGTAGTTTCCGTTTTTCTTTAATCATGTGAGCTTTTCTTGGCCTTTACCTTTGGGGTCTTTTGGATTCTTCGTTGAAGGAGCAGAGGAGGTTGCAGGGAGTTTCTTGGCGGGCCCCGTTCGTTTTGTTTTTTCGAAATGGGCTCTTCGGGGATTGGGCTTTTGTCCTCGTCTTGGATGGGGTGTGGCATCATCTGCATTGAACTGTGATTAGGGTTTGAGGATTCGCCGATGAGAGGGCTGCTGTTGCTGTAAGGATTTCCTGGGAACATGTGTAGAATCTTTGACGGTGATGATGATCCACTGTCTTGACGTATCTATGTGGGAGATTGGTTGCTCTGTGATCGTTCGATCGCCTTGGTGATGCTGAGCAGAATCATCATGTGGGATCTTCGCGGTTGGACATAAATGGCTTTGTGTCCCTCTCTGTTAAGGAAGACATGAGCTGAAAGCTGAGGTTGCCTCTAATTGGGGGTTCGTAATAACCCCAATTTCTCAAGCTGTCATCGTCCATTTCGAACTACAGATTGAAGACAAAGAGGATGAGATTTAAAAGTATTAGTGAAAGAATGTGTTTTTCCATACTCATTACAGGCCAAGAATCTCAAGAACTTGATGAATAATGAATAGCTCAAGAATCCATATCGAAATCTAGGTTTTATACAACTTGATAGCTAGAAGCAAACTGTGATTATCTCCAAATGGAATATCGACAAAATTTCCAAAAATCCCAAAATCCAAATTAAACAGCTCAAGAGGTTAGAAAATGGCATGCAATCTGAAACAGAATGATATTAATTTCGACAAAATGGGAAAACCCAGAAACCACAAGATCGTCAACCCCTAATGCAAAATCGAGACAGGATGCCAAAATTAAACAGATCCCAGAAGCACGCGTAGAGATCAAGCTAATTAAAAGATCAATTTCACAAAGTGCCATGGAAGAAGAAAATATCCACATTCATCGGCGATTTAATTTTACTTTCTGTTTTCATATCTAGAAATGATCTGCCAGAGAGATCCGCCGCGAGCATAAGAGAAGCAGATCTGCAACATCCATTAGAGAAAATACAAAGGAACACCGCCGCCTTGCAATTGCATGCGCACAAAGACATAATTTATATTCAAAAATCAATCATTTTAAATGCTTTCTCAGTGTCACGTAGGAAAGAGAAGAAAGGAGGGAAGCCCACACAACATTTTTGGGAGAGAGAATGAGAGAGATGGAGGGAGGACAGAGAACTTACTTCACAGCCCTTTTAGGTTTTGTTTCCTTCTGGAGAGAGAGAGAGAGAGAGAGAGAGAGAGAGAAAGAGAGAGAGGTGGGAGGAGAGAGAAGATAGAAACAGTAGAGAGAGGAAAGAAACAGCGATGGAAAGAGGACATCTAATCTAACATTGTCTAAGGTTTTATTTCTTTAAAGCAAAATGCCCAAAAAAGTATTATTTTAAGTAACATTTTTAATAGCACATTTATTTATGTTTAAAATGTGTTACATACCAATTCTCAGTACAATGTTTCGCTCCATTCATAATAATCCTTACAACCTAAAATAAAGAAATTAGTCCTGCTAGAAGTCGTGATTTGAACTTAGTCTGAGCATATAAATTACAGTGGTACTGTGTGGCGGTATTTACTTAACCCCCAAAAATAATTAACAACGTGCTTGATCATTGATATAAATTCATACAATTTCACTTCAAATTATTTTTTTGTTTTCAACATAAGGTATCCCTTCATGTTACTACTCCCTACGCTCGTAAGTTCATAAAAATCAAATCTGAATATATGGCTAAACTAATCCTTCTGACCCATATTTACTACCTAAAAATCGGACATACTTCATATTAAAAGAATCCAAGTGAAATTTATCACATGTCGACCGCGTGGAGAGTCATATATAGTCAACCACTTGAACCGTTCTTTGGATCAGTATAAGAATATCTAAATTGTGTAGTATGATATTCTTATATATCAATGAAAAAATGGATTACGACTATCCAATCACCAAGGCTTAACATACATGTATGACATTGATATCACTTGCAACATCAGATGATTCTTAACCTCATTATTATTATATATATCTTGTAATTGCTGATTAATTTAGAGTAGAGCGAGCGAAGAATGAACAGAAGAAATTCCACAAAGTATTGCCCCCAAGAGTATAAAAGTTGCTGCTACGTATTCAACGGTGAGAAATGCTTCCAAATCTTGCATAGTTGACGATGATGAATAACTGTATATCTTCTTCATGTCTATGGTTGACCCAAAGATTGCGCCTGCCCCCGTCTCTAATACGAAAGCCATTATCTGCAAATTCCAATAATATCATATCTGATTTTTTTCTCAAATACATATAAACACACATATAGTAATCGATAATTTGGTTGAAATTACATGACCAATACTATATAATAATTTCACTCGGCCGTAGAGAATTATAATACCTTGTCACGTAGAAATCGAACATGAAATAGCTGCGATGTTTTCATGTGTCTCTTCGTTCTAACGTAGTACACAGCAATGGAAGTTGCAGAAAGTGTACACAATTCCTATTATAGATACATAAAACATATACCTTGCAAGGATAAATTCTCTTTTATTTTACACGAGTAAGTAAGCTAATGGATCGAACGTATTATAGTTATTGTGCAA
>JAPQWV010003034.1:0-46931 GCA_027422505.1 Craterostigma plantagineum
GTAAAGGCATGTGCACCATGTTTGTTTTGAGAAATCGGATCTGCTCTTCGTGTGCATGCTCAAGCCACATTCGTTGCAAATTAAGAATATCGACGAAAGAGAAATTCAGGACGCAAAGGTACTAAATCTTAATTAAATCGACCGTTGGTCCATTTTTCAATTTTATGGGTGGAGATTACTAATATTTATGTATTGTTTAACGATCATAATCAGTGGATAACAGAGGGTGAACTCTTAAGCCAGGAATACTACGAGGAAGATGAAATGATGAGAAAGGTAATAGAGATTTGCATGGCGAGGAGCAATGAAGAAGATAATTAGTATAAAGGATTTATTCCACGTCAGATTGCATCAAAGTTTGACGGAAAGATTTCTAATCTGTATTATCAGAATAACGCGAATCACATCTGATTTGTAAAAAAATATATGCGAGTTGTAATACTGTCTTATAGTACATGAGTTGTGTTATTTTATTATTATCTACTACAAATAGTCACATACATGCACGAGACAATTAATCATCATGCAGTTTTACTTAAATTACAAAGATTAACCAAAAGTACGAGGCTGATATTGTAGGTGCTTTCTTCATACATCGCCAGAATAGCGCTTTTTAACTGTGGCAATTAATCACCACTTCAGCTTGGCCGGAAAATACTGCAGTAAAATCATAATTAACAACGTTATTAAAGCATTGTTACAACTGCGTATAGGGCTCAACTAATTAAAATATAATCATACAGTTATTACCTTGTCGATGAGGGACATATAGTATGGCTTCAGTTTCTCGACATCAACTCGAACTTTGCTCTTGCTGTACAGGTCATACTTACTGCAAATATGCCACTGAATAAATTAGAATAAAATCTGTTTATATAGCAGAGCAATGTAAGAAAAAATGAGGGAATATATATACTTGAATATCTTAAGCCACTCCAAGTCTGCCTATCCTCTCCATTCATCAAGTGAGTATACGCCCCATCTCTATGCATAGCTGTGGAATAACAATCAATTAAATCTCCATTCGTTTTTGCCTAAAAAATAAGGTAAATTCGCAATCGACGAATGCTTACGGTAAAAAGAGTGGTAACGGATGATAAACATCGCAGGGGGCGGTAATGTGCTTCCATTTTCCTTGGCAACCTACATAGAAAAAAAATAATAATAACCGAAAACGAACAAAATTATATGAACATGATCTTCTTTAAGCTTTCCAAAATCTTACCAAGTGCATGTAATCGTCATGTCCCCACGACATGTAAACATTGTCCAAACCACATCCTTCTTCATAAATCCCATTATTGGTATTGTACTCGTCCCTCTTAAAATCAGGGTTCTCCTTAAAGTACTACAACATTATAACAAAAAAAAAATATTCTTAAACATCTTATATTAGAACAAGAGATATATAAGTCTAATAATAATAATAATACACCTTATGATGCACAATGGACTCATCGAAAGCACAACCGAGAGGATAAGTATCGCCCACAACGGCCCATTGAGGCAGCCCCCCAAAGCTAGGAAGTGTAAGAACTTTCCCAAGATCTGTGCAAAGAATTTATTTATTCCATTAATATATGATCATTTATTTACATCAATATTTTTATGTACGTAATTATATTCTTACCGTGGATGAGGGCGGTCAAATGAAGCCAATCTTGGTCGGGATAATCTTTACGAATGGCTTCGGCGGTCTGAAGCAAGTGCTCGATCTAAGGCTCGTCCAAGTCGGGGTCGCTCTCGTCGACGACTTGGTTTAGGAGTTCGCAGCATTCCCAAATGCTCATTTCAATTTTGTCCAGTTTTCCGTATTCTTCCCTCATCTTCTTTACGTAGTCCATCGTCTGATTTATGTGGTTCAGGCGATAGTGCTCCTCCACGCCGTCTTTTCTCTCGCTGTTGCTCTCATAGTCCCTGTTAGAATCGATTACGAGGATTATATTTTATAACATATGATCATATGTATGCATGTATGTATGTGTGCTAATAATAATAAATTGAAGAAAACAATTTAGACCTAAATGTGTGACCGAAAGCGTTTGTTTCAGGTGCTTCGAATCCTCCCTGGGTTTTCTCATCTTCTATCTGGCGAGGCTCCACAACCGTAGTCATTTTCTTTATTACAAAAAAATAATAAAAAAATAAATGTAAAGAATGTGTGATCAATTTAATTATACGAGAGTAAAACTTGAGACGGTAAAGGAGGCCGATGGTACTTATAGATATTGTTTTCCTGAAAATAAGGAGAGTTGAGCTGTTTACTTTAAGTCAATGAAAGTTATATTGATTTTGCTGGCTGATCTTTTTTTTCTCGACGCCAAGTAACGGTCGAACGCATGTCTATTAGATTGTTTATGGTAAAACTTGAAAAGAAAAAAGGAAAAAAAATAAAATTCTCTGACTCGAAGAACGTGGAAATCTTTGGTGTTACACTGGGCTTTTTATGTTGGGCCACAAGAAAAAAAAATATACAGTATGATAGGTCCACATAGCAGTCGACAAGTTATCCCAGCGTTTTCGAAAAAAAAATAAAATACTGAACTGAATCCAATATGCATGCAGAATAGTAATAAAGTATATTTATAACAAAAGCTTCACGGCTTCACATACGCGGAATATCAAGAACGCCGTTATATATTTCTTCTAGCTAGTTATTACATTACTTACCTATTAACGATGATAGAATATAATATTAGCTTGATGAGTGCACTAGGAAACTGGGATTATTTAGCTGTTTCTTTTAAGAAAGAATTGACACAAATAACATACCTTTTGAACCGAAAATAATGTAGAGTTTAGGCTTTAGTTGAAGCAGGTTATCGATGAAAACGATCGTTCATTAATTGTTTGTCGTTTTACTTCGCCATCACTTGAATAAAGCACAAGATCTTGTAAATCTTCATAAACGTTGACAGACCCCTAAATATTTAAATAATAAATAAGTCATTCCCAATATCTAACCTTTGCTAGTGTTAATAATTACCTCTACTCAGACGTATTGCATTACCCAGCTCTATTACAAACATCGTAAATTTGAATTGCTTTCCTTATCAGTAAACGAAAATGACCCACTGAGCAAAAGTCTTGCATGATGACCTATGGATGTTACTGTTGGGAATGGTGGTGGGCCCCGCGGTGGTCAGTGGGCCCCGCAGCGGAACTGGTCCCGGTTTGGCTCAGTACGACGATAGGGAGAAGTGGGACCCACGGGGTAAATTTGGTGGGACCCGCACAGTAACTACCACGGTAAAAATAAAATTACCGTACGGTAAGAAAGAACACCAGAATTTTAACGTGGAAAACCCTCTGTTAACGAAGAGGGAAAAACCACGGCCGAGTCGGCAAAATCTTCACTATAGTAAAAATTACAACCCTCGAATTTTTACTATCTCACTTTTACCACTCGTGTTTACCTCACACCTCTCTGTGGATGTGGAACCCTATCAGTTTCTACCTGAACTGATAACCTCACAATTCACTCGAACTACTTCTCTCTATTTAGTAAAACTCGAATGAGCTTGTGATAATAATAACTGAAGAATCATCAGCCTATTTATAGATGTCTTCAGCTCTTCTGGACCACTCGAAATGGGTGGCCAGAAATCCGCCGCGTCGCCCTTCAATATCAGCCGTTCATTATTTTATTATATATATAAAATAATATTATAATATAATATTAATAATATTATATTATTTTTTTTCTTCAGCTTTGGTGGGCGGCAGCCTTGCAAGGCTGGATGTCAACAATTCTCCCCCTCCAGCCTCATTAATTATTTTACGGGGAAGATCTCCTACGCCTCAGCGATAGCCCATGCCGGCTTGCCTGGCGCAGAACTCTGTCTTCTCCTTGGGAATCACCTTCGTCAGAATGTCCGCAACATTCTTGTCTGTGTGGATCTTCTGCAGCTTGAACGCTTTCTCCTCAATAGCTAGTCTGAGCCAATGGTAACGAACGTCGATGTGTTTCGTTCTCGAATGATACATAGTATTCTTGCTCAAGTCCAAAGCACTTTGACTATCGCAAAATATTATGTACTCCTCCTGCTGAATTCCCAACTCCTGAAGGAATCTCTTCAACCAGAGCATCTCCTTGCCAGCTTCTGTTGCTGCAACATACTCCGCTTCAGTAGTTGATAAAGAAACACATTTCTGTAACCTCGACTGCCATGAGATAGCTCCCCCTGAGAATGTAAATATGTATCCCGACGTTGACTTTCTGCTGTAAGAAAACATTTACCACTTCCAAATGTTAGGCATAATTTGGAAGTTCCTCTCAGGTACCTCAAGATCCATTTCACTGCTTCCCAATGTGACTTCCCGGGATTCGATAGAAATCGACTCACAACGCCAACTGCGTGAGCGATATCTGGTCTCGTACACACCATGGCGTACATCAAACTTCCGACCGCTGATGAATATGGAACATCTGGGACATCTTCTCCGTCTTCTGTTGTTGATGGACCGGATTTCTTTCGCAACTGAAAGTGCGCGGCAAGTGGCGTGCTAACTGGCTTAGCATCCTTCATATTGAACCTCTCTAGAACTCGTTCAATATAGCGCTCCTGGGATAACCACAATTTCCCAGCTTTCCGATCTCGGGTAATCTCCATTCCGAGAATCCGCTTCGCCGAACCCAAATCCTTCATGTCAAACGTCTTTGACAAATCTTTCTTTAACTTGCTAATCATCTCTGCATCTTGTCCGACAATTAGCATATCATCAACATACAGGAGAAGAACGATAAATTTACCGTTAGAGTATCTCCGGACGTAAACACATGGATCTGCATCTGTTCTCTTGAACTCCTGATGCACCATGAAAGAATCAAACTTCTTGTACCACTGCCGTGGAGCTTGTTTCAGTCCGTATAAGCTTTTCTTCAACCGGCAGACCATGTCCTCTTTACCTCTAACCTCGAACCCTTCGGGTTGTTCCATATATATCTCCTCATCAAGATCACCATGCAGGAATGCGGTCTTCACGTCGAGTTGCTCCAAGTGAAGATCCATGGTAGCAGCTAGTCCCAGTATGACTCTGATTGAACTCATCTTCACGACAGGTGAAAATATCTCGTCAAAGTCGATCCCCTTCCTCTGAGTGAAACCTTTGACCACTAATCGAGCCTTGTATCTGACCAGCTTGCCATCATCCTTCTTCAATTTGTACACCCATTTGTTCTTGAGTGTCTTCTTTCCTTTTGGCAATCGAACTAACTCGTACGTATCATTCTTCTTCAAAGAATCCATCTCCTCTTGCATGGCCTTTGTCCAACAATCTTTGTCCCTACAAGATTGTACTTCCTGGAAGCTTTCTGGCTCCCCCTCATCAGTAATCAAAATATAATCAGAACTCGGATACCTCGTAGATGGTTGGCGTTCCCTAGTTGACCTTCTCAGATGAGGTCAACTGCTTCTTGCACATCTGAAGGCTCCCCCTGCTCAGTACCTTCAGTGTGTTCATCTACGACAGGTTCATCATCATCAATGACTGTCTCTTCTGGTTCAGGTTCTGATTGTTGCATTCCTTCCTCCGTGGCACTGTCATGTGGAATGCTGACTGGTGTATAATCGACAACACCGTCACCTGTGGATTTCGTCACATCCACATCCGAGTCTCCCATGATCTCGTGCTCACGGAATACTACATCGCGACTTCGAACAGTCTTCTTCTTCTTTGGATCCCAAAGTCTGTAGCCGAACTCCTCGTCTCCGTACCCAACAAAAATGCAAGGATTTGATTTATCATCAAGCTTCGATCTTTGCTCCTTGGGCACATGCATGAACGCCTTGCAGCCAAACACTCTCAAATGGGAATATGAGATGTCTCTACCGGTCCACACCTTCTCTGGTACATCAAAATCCAACGCCGATGAAGGTAGCCGGTTGATAAGATAGACTGCAGTGTTGACAGCTTCCCCCAAAATGACTTAGATAGATTAGCCATCTTGAGCATCGCTCGGACTCTCTCCATAATTGTCCGGTTCATTCTCTCCGCGACACCATTTTGCTGAGGAGTGCCAGGAACTGTCTTCTCATGCCTAATGCCATGTTTCGTGGAATAATCTCTGAACTCCCGAGAGATGTATTCACCACCATTATCTGTGCGTAGACACTTTAGCGGCATTCCCGTTTCTCTTTCCACCATCGCATGGAACTTCTGAAAATAATAGAACACCTGGTCCTTCGTCCGCAACAGATATATCCAGGTCTTGCGAGACGCATCATCAATGAAGGTCAGAAAATATTTACTACCTCCCAGAGATTCGACTTCCATGGGTCCGCATACGTCAGAGTGTACCAACTCCAACTTCTTCATTCGCCTGATTGAGCTCTTCGCGAATGAAACTCTATGTTGCTTTCCAAACAAACAATGATCGCAGGGGTTCAGCGCTTTCTCCTTGGCTACTGGTATGAGGGACTTTTTAGCCAAGACATTCAACCCCTTCTCTCCTACGTGCGCCAGCCGTCTGTGCCACAAATTTGGAGAAGCATCATCTTCAACTGTATTAAGTTGGTTAGCACATATCGTTGCGTGCATCTTGTAGAGCGAGCAACATAGCTTTCCTCTCGCTACCACCAACGATCCTTTGGTGAGTTTCCAGTTGCTATTCGCCATCTCGTTATAGTATCCTTCGTTGTCCAGCACTTTCACAGAAATCAGGTTGAGACGCAGGTCTGGAATGTGTCGCACATCTTTCAGCCGTAATGTGTACCCCACGCTCGTCTGGATACAGATATCACCGATCCCCACTATTTTAGAAATACTTTGGTTACCCATCTTGGTAGTGTCAAAGTTTCCCGCCTTATATGTGGAGAAGTATTCACGCCTTGGAACACAATGGTAGGAGGCACCAGAGTCCACTATCCATTCGGTGCTTGCATCCGCAACATGACAGCAGTCTGCTTCATTCACCAGAGTAACCTCTCCACCATCGTTGGAGGCGATTGCAGACGTGTTCTTGTCATCGTCTTGTTTCTGTTTTCCTTTGAGAAGTCTACAGTTTCTTTGTAAGTGGCCAATTTTACCACAATGGTAGCACTTCCTCATCTCCCTGGACTTGGATCTATCTTTCGACTTGTCGTATCCTTTTGGGCCTCTACTCTTGCTCCGGCCCCTATTCTCCGTGATAAGGGCCTGATTTCCCGTACTGGTACTGGCAGCATCCTTCCGTCGCAGCTCTTCATTGTAGAGTCTGTTTTTCACCATCTCCATCGTGACTTTACCGCTTGGTGCCGAGTTGGTGAGCGATACTACCAACGTATCCCATCTATCAGGTAGAGATCCCAATAGTAGACATGCTTGTAGCTCATCATCAAGGACTAGACCGGCACTTGTGAGTTGAGTTACCAGCCCTTCAAAGTCGTTCAAATGTTCAGCAACTGATCGTCCCTCGTTCAGCTTCACATTCATGAGTTTTCGCATCATGAATACCTTGCTCAGCGCATTCGTCACCTCGTACATACCCTCCAATTTCGTCCAGAGCTTGTAGGGGTCTGTCTCATTTCGGACGTGGTTGTAGAGGCTTATGTCCACCCATTGGCGGATAACAGCTAGCGTCTTTCTTTGCAATTTCTTCCATAGGTCGGCATTCCCGCCTTCGGGCATCTTGCCTCCATTTTCGATTGGATCATGGAGGTCTTTGCAATAAAGATGATCCTCCATCCTTGATTTCCATATGGAGTAATTCGTTACTGTCAGCTTGATCATTCCTCCGTCGTTCTCCATGGCCGTCAAAATCTACCAGCAACCTACTAGTATCTTTTCTGATGTGGAAGATCAGTCAAAGCTGCAACCACAGAGCATACTCAGAATACTATCAGGCTCTGATACCACTTGTTGGGAATGGTGGTGGGCCCCGCGGTGGTCAGTGGGCCCCGCAGCGGAACTGGTCCCGGTTTGGCTCAGTACGACGATAGGGAGAAGTGGGACCCACGGGGTAAATTTGGTGGGACCCGCACAGTAACTACCACGGTAAAAATAAAATTACCGTAAGGTAAGAAAGAACACCAGAATTTTAACGTGGAAAACCCTCTGTTAACGAAGAGGGAAAAACCACGGCCGAGTCGGCAAAATCTTCACTATAGTAAAAATTACAACCCTCGAATTTTTACTATCTCACTTTTACCACTCGTGTTTACCTCACACCTCTCTGTGGATGTGGAACCCTATCAGTTTCTACCTGAACTGATAACCTCACAATTCACTCGAACTACTTCTCTCTATTTAGTAAAACTCGAATGAGCTTGTGATAATAATAACTGAAGAATCCTCAGCCTATTTATAGATGTCTTCAGCTCTTCTGGACCACTCGAAATGGGTGGCCAGAAATCCGCCGCGTCGCCCTTCAATATCAGCCGTTCATTATTTTATTATATATATAAAATAATATTATAATATAATATTAATAATATTATATTATTTTTTTCTTCAGCTTTGGTGGGCGGCAGCCTTGCAAGGCTGGATGTCAACAGTTACACCACTATATATATATTTGGATTAAATAACTTCTTTTAATATCTTCAAAACTTATCTCAATTTACCTTCAACCAATAAAATTGAGAGCATGCAGGACCTTCCTGGCTTTAACCATTCATATATCGTCGATCGACGCGAGCAACTTTTGTATGATAATATAAATTATCATACAAAAATATCCCCAGGAATAAAAAAAGCATTCGTGCTTGATTGTATTGTAGGATATGCTTTAGAATTCAAAAATCCCGTAAGTGTTACGATCGACTATTACAATCAAAAGAAGCATTTATATGATCATAACAATTTTAGGAGAATGCATAAAATAAAATAGATTTTTGTTGAGCCACAAATTATCATGGGGAAAATAGTGGCAAGTGATTTACTTCTTTTCTCTAATTCCTCGTGGAAACTGTGCTACTCATTTGACGTATGGCTAGACGGTTGTTAACCGGCCACCCGCCAACATCGAACTCAAAAGTAAAAGGACAAAAATTAAGTAAATTTTGTAATCCCGAGGTGGTATTATTACTCAATTATTCTTCAAATTTTACTAGCCTCAATCGAATATTTATATATATATATATATATATATATATATATATATATATATACTATATTACACACCACATTTTAACTCTTTAGGGGGTTCCTTGGCCGTTGATGTCGGGATAATTACATCTTGCAATAAAAGAGTGTGGAGCCCACATAAGGCGAGTGATAGAGCCAAGTGTATGAAGATCCATCGCACGTGTTTTACATCTAAATACAAACCCCAAAGGCAAAGCGAGGATGGGAAAAAGACTCACATGATATGTCATGATACGTGTAAAATTTAATGATGTCTTATTCAAACACTATGCGTACTAACCCATTGAAGAGTTAGATAGATAGGCTTTCCTTTATTCATTTCCCTTTTTTTTTTTTTTTTTTTATTTTAAATGTTCCCCTGATCTACCGGCATTTCTTTATGTAACGTACATTCTTCCATCATCTTAACACACACTATTATTCTTACCATTTTTGACCAAGAATTTCTCACATGCACCATCGTGTCCGCTCACGTGCTTCCTCGTTCGGACTGCAAATGTGTCGAGGATTCGAATGGATTCAAAGTTTTCGATGTCTTACGACTTATATTATACGCGTCGATGAATGATGCATGCAATTATCGAGACTAAACCAAATATGTAATTAAAAAGAGGAACATATTCTTAATTAGTAGTTTGGCATCTAAATGCATCTACGTGTACTGTACACGCGATCGGCGGTCTATATAAAATATATAAGTAGGTGCGGTTTTTATTAAAACTCGTACGGTGTTAAGTCGCTGAATTATTGCAGATATAAAGAAGCCTTAAAAGAGCATCTGCCAACGTAATTTTTTTTAATAATTTAAATTTTAAATAAATATTACAATTTTTAGAATTTGGTACGTGTATAAATATTGAGGGTCTTTACACATAAATACTCCATCTGTAAAAAAAAAATTATAATTTAGTACTCTGTCAGGATTTTTTATATGTAGGTACCTAATAGAGTAAATTTTTTGCAGATAGGTACCAGATCCGCCGCAGGTACGCCATACAACACATTCGGGTACCCTCTATCAACACGATAGGGTACCCTATATAATATAAAATTGTACGCAATATTAGCACATTTAGGTACGTCCTATTTAAAATATAGCGACGTCGTACGAACGCATTTAGGTACCTATATCAACATATTATGTACGCCATACACACACAGGAAGGTACGGCATGACTGAAGAAACCGTAAAAATTAACTCGGGTACCTATCTATAAAATTTTCTGACATGGGTACCTTTGTGTAAAAATTTATTCAAGTAGGTATTTATGTGTAGATGTCCGTTAATATAACTAAAGAAAAACTAACAAACGTTTTTCTAGCATTTCTTAATCGTTTTATGTTTTTCCTCCGAAGTGCATCTATTTCCTAATATGTTGCAGCATGATACATTCTAATGGAAAAAAGAAGTGCTGGGAAATAAATGGAAAATTAGATGAAATAAGCGCTGTCGTTTAGGATTAAGCGATCATGACATTTCCTTTTCTCTTTTTCGATCGTAAACAATTTTTTAACTGGACTTTTGTTCTACTAATCACATCGAAAGCTATCGTCTTTGCAAGCTAATTTATGAAATTTTGTCTTAGTTATTTCAAATCCATTAGCTTAATTAACAAATCAATGTGTAGTGTAGGGAAATATATAATCATTATCCATGCATCGACATACTAAAGATAACATTTTAATCATAGAAAGATAAATTTTAAAAATCAATATACCCATCCACGTAAACGTTTCGTAACTATTCCGTGAGAATATAAAATAACTAAACTCGGTAAGTCCATTAGTCATCAAATCAACTCTTTAAGTTAACCCCATTAATATTTCTTTTCAATATTATTTACTTCTGAAATCAATTCTTTTTCCACCGCCTCTTCAAAAACCTTTTGAGTCGTGGGGGTAAAATAATAAATGAGGATAATAATTAACCTTATATAGTTGGAAGATTTCAGTTCAGGCCCCTACCCGTCAGACCCTGTCAGAAATTGATTAAGTTTAAGAGACCTACTTTTTTGTAAAAATCGAGTAAAGGACCCAAAAGTAGAGTTTGACGAAAATACCCTTGGATTTATTTTCCAGCGGATCTCCCGACATGTTCTTTTGCTCTTATATGAATCGTTATTTTTACTTCATTATATGTCACACAGCTACCGCATTTTGTTACTTTGGAAGACAAATACGTTATTATTCCATAATCTTATGTTACTTCTCTACTGCAAAATGTTCTCGACAGAATTTTTTGCATTTAACGATCGAAGTCATTTTTCTTACACTGAATCGAGCCAAACAAATTCGACTGCCCCATGCAACCGATTCGACGTGTCATTATGATATTGACGACGCACGAGGTCGAATATGCTTGTCTAATTAGGGTGCAAATTCGAGAACCTAATGGCAAATCGCATTTAGATTTCGACATAAATTGCAAGTAATCGTATAAATTCGAGGTACCCATGAGAAATCTAGGTTTATTTTACCTAATTGAGTCAATAACACAGATATTTATGCAGTTTTCATCAGTTTTTCAGCGTCGGATGTGATTTTCGCTATTCCTCGCGTTGCATTGCTTCAATGCAGATTGTGTTATTTAAGACAAATAGAGAGTTATTAAATTTCAGCTAAATGTTACCTATTAGTCAGCACCGGTTATTAAAAATGATAAATTCGTTATTTTTTGCTATGTTATAAGTATTTCTTTTTTACACGATTTAGGGAAAATATAATATACGTTTCTTGCAACTAATCGGTATAAATTCGAGGTACCCATGAGAAATTAAGTCTATTTGACCTTATTGAGTCAACAACGACGTGATTTATGCACTTTTCATTTTGTTTTTTAGTGTCGTTTGTGATTTTCGTTTTATTCCTTTCAATCCGTTACTTGTATACAGACTGTGTTATTTACGACGGACAATTTGTTATTACCTTTCAGCGACGTGTTACTTCTGAGTCAAATTTGTTATTAACCGTAAGACAATTGTTATTTTTTGCTATATTATAAGTATTTCTTTTTTACACGATTTAGGGAAAATATAATATACGTTTCTTGCAACTAATCGGTATAAATTCGAGATACCCATGAGAAATTGAGGTCTATTTTATCTTATTGAGTCAATAACGACGTGATTTATGCAATTTTCATCTGTTTTTTAGTGTCGTTTGTGATTTTCGTTCTTTTTTTCCCGATCCATTGGTTGTATACAAAATGTGTTATTTACACCAGACAATGCGTTATTACTTTCAGCGATGAATTATTTTTTAGTCAACATTTGTTATTACCCTGAAGACATTTGTTATTTTTGTGAAACTTATCAACATTCATATGAAATTGACGATAGTTTTTGGGGTTTAGGACTTATGGGTTCGAGGTTAAGACTAAGGGTTTACGACATGAAATTTTGGGAGAATGATCCACGACTTGTGCAGGTATTTCTACAACCTTAAAAAAATTTTGGGGTTCGGGGTTTAGGGTTTAGGGTTTAGGGTTTCGGGCCTCGGATTTAGGGTTTTGAGCTTAATATTTTGTGTTTGTGGTCTATAAATGTTATTAGTACTTAATGTTGACGTTTGAACATGTTTGTGGTGCAATTTGTAATGTTATGTTCCATTGAAAGAGGTGATAGTCTATGTTTTGCAATGGAGGACTACATGTTTATATATTTATTGAGATCAACATTCTTCTATTGACATCAAATTTCGCGTAATGTGTATTTTAAAGGAATGTGGTGATTAAACTTCATCAAATTATATATTTACATGAACATCCATATTAAACATCCAAAATAAAAGTGTATTTTCGTACGAATTAATCGAATTATTGACGTGGTATTAAATAACATTTATAAGGTATCAGTATTGATCAGTGTGTTATTAATTGAGTTCGAGTTGTTTTTTTTAACCTAATGTGTGGTATTGTTTCCAATTAATGTGGTACAATTTTGAGAAAGTCCTGTAAATATGCTCTGACAATTCCGTTAAATTCTCTGACGGTAGAACCTTCTAGAATGTTCTCAATGAAGTGTTTTTTTTACATGTATATGTGTTATATTTGTTGTGTAAACTGTTACTCACTTAAAAAACGTTTTTGTCTTAGAGAAAGCTAAAATTCGTTTTTAATAGTAAGACCCATCTGAAATTGAGGACGGGAAAACTTTATTTAGTCACAAACAATGAGATTTATGCAGTTTTCGATCTGTTTTTAGTGTCGTTTGTGATTTTCGTTTTATTCCTTTCGATCCATTACTTGTATACAGACTGTGTTATTTACGACAAACAATGCATTATTACCTTTAAGCGACGTGTTACTTCTAAGTCAAAATTTGTTATTAACCACAAGACATTTGTTATTTTTTGCTATGTTATAAGTATTTATTTTTTACACGATTTAGGGAAATTATAATATACGTTTCTTGCAACTAATCGGTATAAATTCGAGGTACCCATGAGAAATTGAGGTCTATTTTACCTTATTGAGTCAATGACGACATGATTAATGTACTTTTCATCTTGTTTTTTAGTGTCGTTTGTGATTTTCGTTTTATTCCTCGATCCATTACTTGTATACAGACTGTGTTATTTACGACAAACAATTTGTTATTACCTTTCAGTGACGTGTTACTTATAAGTCAAAAATTAACAAGAAGTGGGGTAGAAATTGGCTTACAATCTTGCATATTGAAGCGTCGCAAGAGCTTCCTCAGATAATTCTTCTGCGAAAGTCAAATCTTCCTGTTATTTCTGTCTCGGTAAATTTGCATTCCTAGAATCTTGTTTGCTGGTCCCGAGTCCTTCATTTGAAATTCCCTAGCCAACTGTGCCTTGAGTTCTTCAACACGATCTTTGTTGGGGCCTGCTACCAACATGTCGTCAACATACAACAGTAATACGATAAAATCGCTTTCACCAAACCTCTTGAAATATGCACAACGGTCTGCATTTAATCTGTTGTATCCAAGGCTCATGATGAAGGAATCAAATCTCTTATACCAACACCTCGGCGCCTGTTTGAGACCGTATAGAGATTTGTTCAACCTGCAAACCAAGTTCCGTTTTTCTTTGTCTTCAAAACCTTCCGGTTGGAGCACATAAATCTCTTCTTCAAGATTTCCATGAAGAAAAGCCGTCTTCACATCTAGTTTCTCTAGATGTAGATCGAATGTAGCACACATCGCCAGGAGTACCCGAACTGTCGTCAGTCGAACCACAGGTGAGAATATCTCGTTGAAGTCGATTCCTTATTTCTGAGCGTAGCCTTTAACCACCAGTCGTGCACGAAAGCACTCTGGTGCTGCTTCAGAAGAATCTTGTTCGACAGACTTCCCTTTCACCTGAATCGCCGTAGTTCTGGACTTTCCTTTGTAGTGCTATCATTTCCTCCGATTAGTTTATCTTCTAAGAAGATAACCTCCCTGCTGATGACAACCTTGTGGACAGTGGGATCCCACAGGCAATACCCCTTCACACCATCAGCATACCCAAGAACAAACACTTCCTGGACTTCGGATCCAGCTTCGTAGTTTCTTGGGCGTTGTACATCACGTACACAGGACTTCCAAATAGATGGAGTTTGGAATAATCAGTTGGCTTTCCGATCCACATCTCCATCGACGTCTTCTGATCAATTGTCGTTGAAGGCGATCGATTGATCACGTAGCAGGCGGTGTTGACTGCTTCTGCCCAGTATGATTTATCCAGACCTGCAGCTCCCAACATGGCTCTTGTTCTTTCCGACAGAGTCATGTTCATCCGCTCCGCCACTCCATTTTGTTGTGGAGTATACGCCGTGGTACAGTGCCTTTTGATGCCTTCTCTTTTACAAAAGCTATCAAAATTCCGGCCAGTATATTCTCCTCCATTATTAGTCCTCATTTTTTTTCCCGTCTGTCATCGTGGATGGTTTTCCATCGATAGCCTCCAGACAGCCGTCCTTCCTCAAGATCGCCTTCATCTTTAATTTCCACAGTGAGAAGTTTCTCCGTTGAACTTTTCGATATCAAATTTGGCCGCCATAATTTCTTCTCAGTCGTGAGTGATACCTCTGACGGGGTTGCAGCAGATAATTATTGAACTCATACCGACTTTCTCGTAACCGTAACAAGGGCAATATAATATCTATTATTTTCTGATGTGGAGGGTCCACGTTAGTGGCAACCACAGAGCATACGGTAAATAGATATATAAAACCCAAGCTCGGCTCTGATACCAATTGTTGGCGTGGCAGCGGACCCGGTCGAATAATAATGCGGCTAATATTTGAGCAATTAAAGATAAAAGTGGACACCGAGATTTAACGTGGAAACCCCCCAAACAAATCGGGGTAAAAATCACGGGCAAAGAAGGAGAATTCACTATAGGAGAAATATAGGAGTTACAACAACCTCTCGTACTACAAAGGAGAAAACTCTCAATATCTCTTTATAGTCGGAGAAAATACCCGACAAACTCTCTATTATTTTCCCTCTATTTTCTCTCTCTTCACCGATCCCTTTGGATTTCTTCTGTGGGATACCTCATCTATCGAACTTGATGGCCTTTTATAGGAAAACGATCCCATGTGAATATGCCATGTAAACTTCAACAAAGCAGTTGATAACTCGGCGCAGTAATGGAAAGTCATATAGCAGCCTTTGATTAGTCAAAAAACATCTGCTTTATTTTATTATGTCGACAGCCGTATGGTCCGTACTTGCCGCTGTTTCGATCACCTACAGCACCTTCCACGGCTTCTACGGCAGGCCCGTGAAGTTCCTCTCGTCGATCAAATCGGCCCTTGTCAGGTCGCTGGCGCTCGTAGTCACCTTAATCTGTTTCAAGGCCGTGCTTTCGCTGATCATCCTTTCCTCCGTCGGCTTCATCTACTTGACCTACAACGCGCTTGTTTGGGCCCTTGGATTCGACGTCGGCTACGATAACATGTACTTCGGGCCTTTTGTGCTGCTACTTGGGATCTTGGCGTTTTGCTTCGTAGTCTATCTTCAGGTGGAGTGGTGTTTATCCACCGTGGTCGTCACCGTCGAGGGGAAGTGGGGCTTCAGCGCCTTGAGTAGGAGCGCCTACTTAGTGAAGGGCATGAGAGGCGTGGCTCTGTCTATGATGGTTCTCTTTGTTCTGCTGATAGCAATCTTGGGATCAATGTGCGCGAGCTTGGTGGACATGGGAGCCGTAACTGTTAGCGCCGAAGGGTGGGCGAGTTGGGTGGTGGTTTTGCAGGCGGTGCTCTTCATGGCTTTTATGACGGTGTTGATGCTCTACTATGTGGCGAGCCATGCTGTTCTTTACATGTATTGCAAGGCTTTGAGGGACGAGCTAGCTGTGGAGATTGCCGAGGAGTTTGTGGGGAGCTATGTGAGGTTGCCCTTTGATGATGGGAAGCTTCCGCATGTGGTTTATGTTGTCTGATTCTGAGGTTAGACTGCTTTTGTTTTCCGTTGGGAATCTCGTGTATGATGTTTGATGTGGAGTAATTTAGAAAGTTTCTGTATTGTGCTTTGATTTGGATACCTTGGTTGTCTTTCTGAAACATCGATATAATAATGGTTGGCGAAATCATCAGAAAAGAAGAGATATTGTCATGGCAATGAAGAAATATACCACAATGTAAACCAGAGTAAGATGAACTCTTTTTAAATAGTCGAGGACATTAACAAAACCATCAAGAAACATGATTGTTATCCTCCCATTGTTCTTTGCTACTTTATATATGATTGATGTATTCATCTCATCTCGAAATGTGATTCCATTGAAGCAAATGAAATCCCAACAAGCGAAGAAGAAATTTGGTTTTACTTGGGACCAATGTCTTTAAGGGCACATATCTGCTCCTCGCCCATGGAAGACATAACACTCACCACGAGGTCTTTTCCCTCGGCAAACCATCCTTGATCTGTTTGTCCAAACCGATAATAAGGTTTCAAACTCATCGCGATGAATTCCCAGGAAAAAAAAAAGGAAACTTTAGACACTGTCAAATCTGATCTTACCTGAGAAAGGAGATTCTCATCAGTTGGAAGCCTGAGATCATCCTTGGTGTTGCCATTATCAGTCAGCAGGCTCACCTATAAGCATTATTTCACTCCAAGAATTAACAGATTTGCAGGGAAACGATGGAACAGCAATTAAATCAAGAAATAAACAGACAAGTGGGACAACGTACAAATCCATCCTCGGAAATGTCGATGAGCTGGTAGTCAGTACGAGTGACGTGTGGAACGTCACAGTTGTGCGAAGAAGGGACGATGTCTTCGAGCTTCTTTCCAGTGAAGATATCGATGCCAACAAAGTGGCACTTGGCGTGGCCGTGCTTCCCTGTTTTGGAGGTGGAAACTTCCACAACCTATGTGCATCAGAAACGCCATTAATCGAAAACTTCAAGCTAACCTCCCAAGACTTTATTCAACTATGGGCTCAAAATATCTGCCATATGGCAAATGATTTGACACACAGATCCAGCAATAGGAAGAAGATAAGAAGAAAAGTAGCTGCTTTTCATCGCATAAGAAAATAACCACTTCATTCAACAACACAACATCAGTAATTAAAAGGGAAAAGGCAAAATCGACGACATTTCAACCTACAATCACCCAAAGCCAAAGGAGAAGCGATCATTCATCATAACCATCTCAATTAACTACTTCCGGCGAGCTCAAATGATTGCGCAGCAAAAAAACAGATAGCAAAAACAACAGACCTTGCAAGGGCGGGCTTTGATAACGATATATCCGTTCTTCCTAATGGTACCAGCTTGCTTAGGATAGGTCTTCGACGCTCCAGCGTCGGCCTTAGACTCGAAGTGGTGCTCCTCGTCAGACATCCTCGGCTGGTCCGAAAAAATCGCCAGTAAAATCCAACGAGGGACAGAGATGTTTTATATAATAGGGTTTGTTCTTCGTGGACAGAAGAATCAATTCTAACGATCTTTTGAAGTTACTTTAAGCCGTTGGATGGAAATGGCAACGTGTTGGGTGGATGAGATTGATTTGTATAGTGCTTTAAAACGACGCAGTGTTAGTGTTTGGTTATAATTATAATTAAATAAATCGCCGTTTTGTTCAGGGGTATCTACACATAAATACCTATTTGAATAAGAACTTACAGATCGGTACCTACATCAGAAAATTCTACAGATAGGTATCCGATACCAGTCTCTTCAGTCATTTCGTACCTTTCGACTTCCTGTGTGTGTATTGCGTACCATAACACATTAAGATAGGGTATCTAAATGTGTTTGTACCCTAATGTGGAAATAGGGCGTACCTAAATGTGCTAATACGGTGTATCATTTTTTAAACGTATTACGTACCACAACACGTTGATATAGGTTATCGAAATGTGTTGTATGGCGTACCTGCGGCGGGTCGAGTACATATCTGCAAAAAAATATTTCGTTAGGTACCTACATATAAAAATACTGACATGGTACTAAATTACAAGTTTTCTACATAGGGGTATATATGTGTAAAGACCCGTTCGGTGTGTACATAAAACTAATCAAGGCAACTTTAGGAAAGAAACCCTCAAACTTTGTTCTAAAATCACAAATAGTGTGAGTGTATAATTGATCCCACAAGCAACTGACGTGTACTATACATAATAGTAGGTTAAGGGTACAAAAAAACTTTATCTGCCTTTACTACATTGAAAACAGCGCTAACGTTATTGTTAGTCTTATTATATCTATATGGTCTGGCAAGATTATTATGTAAAGAGGATGATTTGCTTTTGGCATGTAGATAGTATAAACCATTTTTCAGCCTACCAATCCCCTTAATCTTGCCATTCCATGTTTCCTGGAATAGGCAAAACAAAAGATAGAATGAAGCACACATATTTTCATCCTTTGTTAGTCTTGAAACTGATAACAAATTATGCCTAAAATCAGGTACGAACAATACAGATGTTAACATCAGTCTTTTCTAAGGTCACTGATCCTGAGTATGCTGCCCTACTCTCATTCCCATTTGGGAGCTTAACTGATGCATCACAAGTATTGAATTTCATATCATCATACAATTTAATATCAGAAATCATGTGTTGATTAGCCCCTGTATCTACAATCCATTCATGTAACTTGACATTAGGTTCAAGGAAGTCAATACCTGAGTGACTACCTGACTGCCCGGATGCTGTCATTACTTGATTTGCATCAGTTTGACCGTTATTGCCTCCTATAATTTCCATGAGGTTTTGATATTGTTGAGGAGTGATATGAGGCATTGCACAACACATAGAGCTCTGTGCTGCCTGAGGTATATTGGCTAGGTTAGGCTTCTGATTCTCAATTTCTACATTGTTGGCCCTAAAATTTTGATTTCGCTGTTCCATTCTGAAAATTGGCTCTTCCAGCACCTCTTCTTCCTCTGTTGACATAATTGGTCGGATATCCATGGAGTTTGTAGCATATGTCTTTGGTATGGCCTTTGTAGTTGCAATAGCCGCAATGCAAATAAGATTTATCTGTCTGATTGCTCTGAGTGCTGGTTGACATAAAGGCCATTGGTGACTCATTTACAGCGGTTTGAATGCCAATTTTATTCTTCGCCTCAAGCGCACCGATCATCTCGCGACTCCAAATCTTGTAATTTTTAGATCCTTTCAATACCTCTGTCACAAGATCACGGCTGGGCGTATCGGATGGACGCAAATAGAGAGGCTGTTGAAAGCCGTTCACAACCGTGATTGATGCCCCTTTCGAATTATCTCCCTTCTTAGTTTCCATTATTTCAGCCTAAGAACGATTCTGCCAGCAAAAATCGAGAAATCGATTCTCAGATGTTGGCTCTGATACCATGTAAAGAAATGCAAAATGAATTTCTATTCAAGACTTGCAAGAATTCCCTATGATTTACAAGATGCGCACATCGTCTGTTCAGTGATTCTCAGAAAAATCCGAAGAAAGTAATACTACTATCGAACAGAAATTGAAGACCCATGTATATTCTTTTCTATTTACCTTTAGCACCTTATAATTTCTACTAAATTACAATTAGAACCTCACTACATATAAAAACTCTCAACACTCCCCTCAAGTTTGATGTCCATATAGATCAATGACACCAAACTTGGACAGCAGATAATGAAATCGACTCCTGCCCAATGGCTTTGTTAATAAATCTGCAGGCTGATCTCTTGAAGGTATGTAAGAAGTTCTTATTATCTTCTCTTGTATCTTGTCACGTATAAAATGGCAATCAACTTCGATGTGCTTCGTCCGCTCATGTAACACCGGGTTGGCCGCTATTTGAATGGCAGATTTGCTATCTGTATAGACACAAACAGGCTTAAAATTAGTCATTCCTATATCCTTTAATAGGTTTAATATCCACAATACTTCTGATGTAACCGTTGCCATGGCCCTGTACTCGGCTTCTGCCGAGCTTCTTGATACTGTGCTTTGCTTTTTAGACTTCCACGAAATCAATGAAGCTCCCAAGAAAACTGCATAGCCTGTAATTGATCTTCTAGATATGGGGCAAGATGCCCAATCGGCATCACAAAAAGCATTTATGTCTATATCATTAGTGGCTTTCATCATGATTCCTAAACCTGGTCTACCTTTGATGTATCTTAATATTCTGAACATGGCATCTACATGCGATTTTCTCGGTCTATGCATGAATTGAGAGAGAATCTGAACCCCATAACTAATATCTGGCCTAGTTAAGCATAAGTAGAGAAGTTTACCAACAATTTTTTGGTATTGCGTGACGTCTTCACACACGGGATCATCCTCATTGTCTTCATCAGATAGCTTTATGTTCTGTTCAGCAGGGAAATCCACAGGTTTGCAGCCTAATAAACCTGTTTCAGCTAATAGATCCAAAGCATACTTCCTCTGATTTAAAACAATACCAGTATCTGATCTTGCAACCTCGATACCAAGAAAATATTTTAATGTCCCTAAGTCTTTCATATAGAAGGCTTTATTAAGATACCTCTTTGTCTCTTCCATCAGTTCCAAGTTATTCCCTGAAATAAGAATGTCATCAACATATACTAATAGGATAGCCATATCACTCCCCCTTGTTTTAATAAACAAGGAGTAGTCATTTTTTGATTGAATGAAACCAAATTCACTTATGGTAGTAGTGAATTTATGATTCCATTGCCTTGATGCTTGTTTCAAGCCATACAAGGACTTTTGTAACTTACAAACCTTTGTACTTACTCCATCATTTTCATATTCAATTCCTTGAGGGATTATCATATATACCTCTTCATGTAACTCACCCTGTAAAAAAGCATTAGTAACATCCATATGCCATATTGGCCAATTATATATAGAAGCCAAAGATATAATCAATCTCACGGTTACATGTTTTATCACAGGAGAAAAAGTATCATTGTAATCAATGCCTTCAATTTGTGTATATCCTTTTGCTACCAAACGTGCCTTATACCTTTCTATGGTTCCATCTGATCTATACTTAATAGTATAAATCCATCGACAACCTATTGGTTTTTTACCTGAAGGTAAGTCCATAATCTGCCAAGTTTTATTTAATTCCAGAGCTTTTATCTCCTCCTCCATTGCTTTCTTCCATTTTTCTGATTTAATTGCCTTATTGTATGTGGCTGGTATCCCTTCGCTAGATATGGCAGTAAGAAAAGACTTGTATTCTGGTTGTATCCCTTCATAATCAACATAGTTAGATAAAGGATAATCAACATTATGGGGTGATTCATGAACATAAGGAGAAACATAATCCTTAGCCCAATATGGAGGTTTGATTGTCCGGTCTGATCTCCTTAAGCTTGTCTGATCAGTGGCAGCTTGTGAAGGACCATCTGTTTGCATTTCTTGATCAGTGGCAGCTTGTGAAGGACCATCTCTTTGCATCTCTTGATCATTATGTGGCTCGTGTATGGTCTGCTCCGACTCTCCTCCTTCAACCTGCTCACTTAATTTCATGTATGGACTAGCAATATCATATATATGGTCACCATTCAGATTTGGAACTGCACCTTTTGTCAGTCTAATATTATCTTGTTGCGCAAAGGGAAACATATCTTCATAGAATATTACATCTCTTGATGTAAAGAAGGTCTGACTTTTGATGTCTAATAATTTATAAGCCTTTTGATTAACCGCATATCCCATAAAAACACTTGGCTTTGATCTCTCTTGAAACTTATCACTCATAGGTAACAATTTGGCAAAGCACAAACACCCAAAGACTTTCATATGTTTATATTCTGGAATTTTTTTATAAAGCACAGAAAAAGGTGTTTTCCAACTTAATAGAGGTGTAGGTGTTCTATTTATCAAGTAAACAGCTGTTCGAATGCACTCACCCCAATATTTCATTGGTACTTGTGACTGAAATTTCAAAGCTCTAGCAACATTTAAAATATGTCTATGCTTGCTTTCAACCACCCCATTTTGTTGGGGGTGTGTATGCACATGAGCTTTGATGAACTATGCCTAGTGAATCAAAAAGAATTTTACAATTCATACTAAAGAACTCCATAGCATTATCAGTCCTAACTTTCTTAACTCTAACATTAAATTGGTTATGAACATATGCTATAAAAGTCTTTAGCTTTTCAAAAATTTCAGACTTCAGTTTCAAAAGGAAAGCCCAGGTTGCCTTTGAAAAATCATCTACAATGGTTAGGAAATACCTCTCATTATTGTATGTTGGCTCTTTATATGGGCCCCAAACATCAATGTGGATTAACTCAAAAATAGAATCAACAACAGTAGTTCTAGTAGGAAATGCAGATCGTGAATGTTTAGCAAGAGGACATATAGAGCAATATCTATGATCATCAGATATATCCAATGCTAAGTCAAAAGCCTTTTGATTAACCGCATAGTATAGTGAGTTTGACATAGACCATGGCTCTCACTCGATTGGAACACAGCTGAAGGGTTTATACGTAGTACTATAATCTATAGTAAGGTTCTCGAATAAAGACTGTGTCGGAATTCGCACTCGAATCGAGTTACGGTCCGATACTGCGCGATTGACTAGGTAACTGCCGGACTCTTGGATTCCTCCATTGCCGATTGAGTCGAACCTAGAGATTCGGACTTAAAAAGGATTATCAACGTGTACTAATGAGGAGAGAAAGTGTTTGGGCCTTAACGAGCCTTGGGTCGTTGGGCCGCGACTTAGTGGGCCTCGGGCCGTTTAATGGACCGAAGTCAGACTTCGTATGAAACTAACTTTGAGTCTTGGGCTTGACCAAGTGCTTAAAAAGGCATGAGGGTGAAATTGGAATTTGACCCTAAGCTGATTTTCGAATTATGCCTTGGGAATTAATTTCGACAATTAAATATAAATATGGAAATAATGTATTTGGAATATTATTATTTTAAGGTGAAAATTTCGAATTTAATCTTGGATTAAGTTTCGAATTTTATGCCATATTTAAATATACTTAGTTTGACTTAGTATTTAAGTTAGTTGTCTAATTATGGTAAGTATCCTTATATGAATTTTGAATTAAATAAGGGAGAGAAAGATATGGCAAAATCTCTCCACTTAAGGAGCAAAATCAAAAACCATATCTTTGAGATATCCTAGGGATTTCCAAATATATCATAGTATAAATAGGGCAGCCCTATTTCATAATTTGGGGTGAAAAATTTCGTCCATCACAAAGGCACAAAACACACACCGAAAGCACACACTCTTCTCTCACGCGACGGCTCGGTTCTCTCTAGCCATCTTTAGAGATGATTCTGTGGTACACTGCGAGGTCGGCGTGATGATCTAGTGCCATCCACCACCATCGATGAAGTCCTGAAGAAAAGGACGAGGAGCTGTCACTCGCTTCAACTGGTAATTCTCTACGGGTTTGACCCGCCCTATTACATGTCTATGTATTACTATTCTGATCCGAGCAACGAGGGCAATAAGGAAACCCGGAAAAATTTTGTTTCGCACCGTATCCGGGGATGTGGCGTCTCCGGTAGACACCGGGATAACCCAACAAATGCTCCACCTCAAATTGTGCACCTTAATTGATTTATCACGCACGTAGATAAATCAATCTAAGTAACAATTACTAAACACGCGATTTATCAAAATTGGCTCAGATACATGGTCCCCCATACATGTAAGTATACTATCGTGCAAGGGTATGAAAAAAAAATATTCTCATTTTCAACAATTCAGCTCAAATGCAAAGTAAAATTGCATATTAGAATGTGCGTAAAAAATATTTTTATATGTATATATATTACTACCTCCGTCCCATTAATTTTATCACATTTTGCCATTTCGGGCGTCCCACTAATTTTATCACATTTCCTTATTTAGTAAAAAATTATCACAAACAATCAATAAAATAACATTAGATATTATTAAAAGACGTGTCAAAATACACACTTTATTACCTTTTCATTATACTATATTAATATAATAATATCACCTTAATATCCGTGCCCACCAATACATGTGATAAAAATAACGGGACGGAGGTAGTACTTTATTATTTATATTATTATATTTTTCGTTTTATTATATACTAATTTTATTAATAGTATGGGGTCATATTATTTTGCTTCGAACATTGTCACGCCTAAAAATTCATAAGACACTTGAAAGATTTTATACCGTCAAGCCCCGTCAGCAAACTAAAGTCCTAAGTTCGATGTAGGATCCATTTCGACAACTCTCACTAGGTTCGCTCTAGCGCTTACTTATTTTTTAATAGTGATTTTTATATATCTCTCAAGTCAACACAAGTCATATTAAGTCAATTTATCTGTGATCGAGGCCCTTTTAATCATTTCACCTGGCGAGAGGTCGTCGTTTTGGAATTAAAGGGACTTTGAAGGCTTCAATTTGTTGTGACTAAGAGGGGAAGGAAACTTTTGGAAAAGTGAGATCTATGTCGTCGTCCATTCCTTCTCGCTCTCTTCTTTGGCAGTTTCTCTTTCGTCTTTTTCATCCTATTATCTTTTGTAAATTTTCTGCACTTTGCTCAAGCTGAAGCTCCGCTTCTCTACGAGGCTGAGAGATTATAAGGCGAAGTTCTTCTTGTTGGTTCTCGGGCCGATACCGTACTCATTTTCTCTTAATCCCTATAGAGGTTTCAGAGATTATTGATTTGAAGAAGTTCACAGTTTTGGAATTCGAACCCAAGGTCATGCTCCGCTTCTCATTGTCTCGATATAAGATCGGATTACCGTGGGAGAAGTTCACTTCGTGGTGCTCCTCTTTCCAGATGTTCTGACGAGTGTACGAGATTATCGATGGAGAAGTTCACAAGAAGATTCATGCCCCCATCTTAAAGATTGAGAGGCAGGTTCTTTGGTCTGTTGTTCTTTGTGCGTTGTGCATTTCTTGTGTGTGTTCTTCACCTTCTTTTGTCACCTTTTTTCGTCTTGTTTTTCTCCCCCTCCTTTTCTCGATTGAACATCTCGCTGAAAGTTTAGATTGTCGGTTGAAGGCTCAAAGGGTTTTCAAATGAAGAAAATCAATTTGGAGAATGCTCGAAATGGATGACTAAAGGCTATGTTACAAGGATTGAAAAGTATATATTGGCTGAGTGAGGAATTTTCGAAGTGCCCTAATCATTTTCCTAACGTTCTAACGCAAGGCGAGTATGAGACCAAGAATCACTAGTTAAGACAAGCAATGCTTGTGTGACTCGCTCAAGAATAAATCCGTTGAAAGAAATAAAAGGCTAGAAATCTCACTCATATAAAGTGGCTTTGTGTCTAGTGGAGTCTACGAAAGAACTTTAGACACAAGAATGTGACTTAAGATTGACAAAATTAAGCAATTAATCAGTCGCATGTGAGGGAAATTCATACGTGACTTTAGATCGAGCATCCTAAAGATATCGTCATTCCCCTAATATTACACTTATATGTATAATATTTTTGGATTATTATTAGACTTCTGTATTTTCTGATATAATGAAATATTTCACGCAAGATATAGCATTAAGGTATAGAAAACACATAGCATATAACATGTGAAAACACATAGGAGCACGTAAAGCACAGATTACTGAAGATTCAACATGCATAACTTTCTACCAAATGTTTGGGAATAAGAGATACATGACTGAAGGTGCGATTTACACACACTGAAGGTGCGATTTACACACAGTAGCGGTTCTACCGAGAGGCACCGTTCCATTGCTCTCCTTCGTTTCTTCGGGGGACCACGAAACAGGGCCCCTCTACACTGGAACTTGGAGTGAATAACACTGGAGAACGGAATGCGACTACTCTAAACACGCCCAAAATAACATTGAACCCACACTGGACAATATTACAAAATTGATTGGCCAATATGTTCGAACCCCAACTGGGGGACATGGTAACACACCGGATGTAACAATTTTGAAACGTACGCTGAGCGAGCTCAAAGGGAAGAGTGCTCGCGATACAGACAGAGATGAAACAGCTAAAGATGCTAGTAAATCAATATGGGAAAAGTTTGACATTTCAAAACTAAGGAATGCAGGGACTAAGCTAGGGTATGTTGAACCAGTCTTGACTAAAGGTGTGGTGTTGGGACGGATTGAGCCAGACGACATATGTGAGGAGGTTGAGTATTAGAATACAACCCTTGTATGCTATGTATTGGGCGCGCCCTCCTTTCTAATTGATGAATGGATTCTTGGGGTGTGTATGGAAGAAATATGGAATGCAGAAGGTCCTACAAGTCAGAGCATGATTATTAATGGTTAAGTTTGAGTCTGTGGAAACCCGTGACAGAGTGTTACAGGAGAAAGTGTTGCAATTGGATAAGAAGCATGTTATATTAGCACCATGGACTCAAAATACACAGTTTAAGAAGGGGGAAGTAGAGAAAGTACCTATCTGGATCCAATTCCCCCTATTTGGAGCTCAAATATTGGGGTGCAAATAGCTTAAGCAAACTGGCTAGCCTTGTGGGGAACTCAATCATGGCAGATGGGGTGACAGGGAGGAAGGAAAGGATTCAGTATGCGAGGGTGCTTGTTGAAGTTGAACTAAAGCAAGATTTGAAGGAGACCATCTCTTTCATTAATGAACATGGACAAATTAGTGAACAAAAAGTGGTGTATGAATGGAAACCAACTAAGTGTGGGAAATGTGGCATGTTTGGACATGAGAGGTCTGCAAGAAATCAGGATCCCCCCAGGAATTGAGGGGTAGACAAAAGAAGGACCCAGTGGAGCATACTGAAGATGAGGTCTTCAAAAAAGAAGGAACATCAAACTGATCCTACTCAACAGGAACAGATATCTACCTTGGAGGTAGAGAGGGTATTGGAACAAAACTTGGAGAAAAAACAACAGGGGGATCAGGTGGATGCTGGGAGGCAGGATGGTTGGGTCATACAAAGGAAAAAAAGAACACACACAGAACATGGGGAAGTGGAAAAGTGGGTATTCTGACCGAGAACAGGGTACTAGTTCGAAGCTCTTATCACAGGGGCTTGGAGCATCCTCTCATGGATAGCTCCCTAGTGTGGAATGTGAGGGGTATGAATACCCCTCACAAACAAGCTGAGATTAGGCTGCTGTGTAAGAAACTGCAGATTAATCTAGCTTGCCTTGTTGAGACTAAAATAAAGAAAGAAAATATGGAAGTGATGATGGCAGGTGTTTCAGAGGTTGGAATCATGTGAATAATTTGGACTGCCATCACAATGGCAGGATTGTGGTAGTATGGCAGAATGACTGGGATATGAGGGTCTGCAGGAAAACTGATCAGTTGATACACATCAAATGCTCCATGCAAAAATATGGTCATAATAACATAAACCATAGGCAGGCACTGTGGAAAGATCTGAGAAGCTTGAAGCAGGATTCTATGCCATGGCTAATTTGGGGAGACTTTAATAATGTATTAAATATGGGTGATAGGATTGGTGGAGCACCAATACTGCCATCTGAATGTGAGGGATTCAGGGAGTGTATTAGGAAATGTGAACTGGTGGAAGTGACCAGGAAGGGAAATAAGTTCACATGGACCAATAAGCAAGCCCCAGAGAACAGGGTCTGGAGTAGAATCGATTGGGTTTTTGGCAACATAATGTGGGTTGACAAGTATCCAGACAGAGAGGCTCATGTATTAGAGGAGAGTATTTCTGATCACACTCCTATACTGCTCAGGAAAGTGGGATCAAAGACACAGACCAAGAAGAGCTTCAAATTCCAAAATATGTGGGTAGACGCACCCCAATTTCTTGAGCTTGTAGCTGATATATGGAAAGGCAGTTATGATGGTGGCTGTGAGTGGAAGTGGATACAGAAACTGAGGAATCTGAAAGGCGCCCTCAAAGAACCAAACAGGAATCACTTTGCAGATATTGTGAATTCAATGGAATGGAGTAGACAGAGACTGAAAAAAGCCCAGGAGAAGGTACATGGAGATCCCCTAAACACGAGCCTAATATTGGAGGAGAAGAACTGTGCCACAGAATTTGAGATTGTGAGTAAGGCAGCTACCAAATTCCTTGCACATAAGGCAAAAATTACTTGGCAAACCCAGGGAGATAGGAACACCAGGTTTTTCCATGACTGGATAAAACAGCGAGCTACCAGAAATAGAATATCTTCTATGTACACAGAAACAGGGGAAATGCTTGATCAACCGGATGATATTGTGGCCCATATTGTGGATTATTATCAGGGGATTTTGGGTACAAAAGTGGACCATATAAGTGAAGTAGAGGATGAGGTTATACAGCAGAGCATAATACTATCTATTGAGGAGCAGCTGGACCTGATCAGACCCTTCAGTAATGCTGAAATTAAACAAGCAATGTTCTCCATTTCTAGTGAAAAGGCACCGGGACCGGATGGATATAACAGTGAATTCTACACAAAGGCATGGAGTGTGGTAGGGGAGGACATTAATCAGGTGGTCCAGAAATTTTTTCAGACTAACCAACTGATGAAAAGCCTCAACAAGACAACTATCACACTGATTGCAAAAGTTGATCACCCGAGCTATGCAAGGGTGTATAGACCTATATCCTGCTGTAATACTATCTACAAATGTATCTCTAAGCTCATATGCACAAGAATTAGAGCAGTACTGCCTATGCTGGTACAGGACAATCAAGGAGCATTTGTGCCAGGGAGATCCATTGCGAATAACATTCTCCTTACTCAGGAATTGCTAAGATTATATAGGAGGGGGGCTGTGTCAGCCAGATGTCTAATAAAAATTGATCTGAAAAAGGCTTATGATATGATTGAGTGGCAGTTTCTAATCAGTTTATTGCAGAAGTTGAATTTTTCTGTCAAAATGGTGGCATGGATTAAGGAGTGCGTCACCACAGTGTCCTACTAGATATCTATAAACGGGGTATTGGAAGGAAACATAAAAGGGGCTCGAGGGATTAAACAACGAGATCCCATGTCGCCACTATTGTTTGTTCTGGTCATGGAATATCTAACTAGGAAACTTAGATTAACAGCTTCTGGGAAAGAGTTCAGGTTTCACCCGCGATGCAAATAGTTGCAAACAGTCAAACTCTGCTTTGCAGATGATCTGATTATCCTATGTAAAGCTCAGCAGAGATCTGTCAGAGTAATCCTTTGAGAGTATGTCCCAGTTTGACAGACTACGGGATTGGAGGCGAATAACAGCAACTCTCACATCTATACCGCTGGAGTCTCGGCTGATGTTAGGAAGGAACTGATTGCACTCACAGGATTTACTGAAGGGAAATCCCCATGAGATACCTAGGAGTGCCCATATCACCTACAAAGTGGAGCAGAAATGACTATCAGGACTTGGTGGACAGGATCACTAAGAGAATAAACTGTTGGACCACTAGGCACCTCTCCTATGCAGGGAGGTGCTGCCTTATAAAATCTGTATTGTTGTCCATGCATAGCTATTGGGGGTCAATGTTTGTATTACCTAGAAGTGTGGTTAAGATGGTGGATCAAAAGTGTAGAGAATTCTTGTGGGGAAGGAGTGAGAGGGGCTCTATGCCAGCCTTAGTTGCATGGGATTTGGTGTGTAGAAGGAAGAGCTGTGGGGGCTTAAACATTAGGAACTGTGGGGACTGGAACTATGCTCATAGGAAGGCTGTTATGGGACATAGCTGGTAAAAAGGACTGTTATGGATGAGATGGCTTGCTGGTGTATATTTGCGGGATGGGGAATTCTGGTCACACGGGGCACCTCAGGACTGCAGCTGGACATGGCGGAAACTGACTAAGCTTAAGGAAGTATTTAGACTGGGCTTCGAGCAGGGGAGATGGTTGGCTACTGAGCATGGAAGATATACAGTCACCTCGGGTTATTACTGTTGGGGAGAACTAGGGAGGTGAAGTTCGACCTCGCTGATGCAATATGGAATAGGTGGTCAGTACATAAGCATACTGTGGTGCTGTGGCTGATATTCCATGGGAAACTTCTTACCAGGGATCGTTTACAGCAGTGGGGTATGAAGCTGCCAGACACAAAATGTCTTCTCTGTGGAATGAAGAGGAAACCATATGTCATATTTTCTTGCTCTGTGAATTTAGTAATACTATTAGAAGAATGGTGCGGGAGTGGCTTAGCACACGGATTGCAGATGAATTGGCGGACGTGAAGAGGTTAATCAAAAAACTGAGGAAGTGCAAGAGCAATATATGTAGGGTGAAGATAATGGTAATTGCCGCTTTGTTTTATGAGGTCTGGACTGAAAGAAATCGGAGATTGCATGGGGAGGACCCCAGATCAGATGAGGATGTGGTGAGGATTATCAAGACAGTAACTCTTGCACAGATCACTAACTTGAAGATCTTAAGTTCCAGGCCAGATGAACAAAGATTTATGCAACAGCTATTTACTTAGCCTGTGTGGTAGCATTCTGAGTTTTTCTTTACAAGTGTTATGCGGTGAACATCCTTGATATCGTGGTCTTCCTTACCAAAAAAAAAACATGCCTAATTTTTCGACAAGAAATTGGAACCATTTTTCATCCAAAGCCTTGGTGAAAATGTCAGCTAGTTGATATTCCGTGTTCACAAAATACATGTCAATCGTGCCTTTTTCTACGTGATCTTTTAGAAAATGATATCTATATCTATGTGTTTTGTGCGTGAGTGGTGAACGCGATTACACGTAATCGCAATGGCATTGGCTACAGCTATAAATGGGTATATTATTTAATTGTACCCATAGTCGCGAAGTTGAGTCCGCATCCATAGCATTTGCGAGCAACAGCTAGCAGCCGCGACGTATTCAGCCTCAACCGTCGATGTTGAGATGCAGTTCTGCTTCTTGGATGACCAGCAGACTATCTTTTTGCCTAGAAATTAAGCGCCACTGGATGTGCTTTTCCTATCCATTCGGCAACCTGCATAATCAGCATCAGTGTAGCCAACTAATTTGAAATTCGTCCCCTTAGGATACCATAAACCTAAGGTTGAGGTGCACTTGAGGTAGCGCAGAATCCGCTTAACCGCAGAGCATGTGAGATTACTTAGGGTCAGCTTGGAAACGGACACATAGGAGGGTGGAAAACATAATATCCGGCCGGCTTGAGGTGAGATAGAGAAGAGAGCCAATTATGCTGCGATAAAGTGTGATGTCGACCGCTTTTCCAGTGGGATCGGCATCCAACCTGCAGCTTGTTGACATAGGAGTGCTGAGAGGCTAGCTCTGATCTTGATGAAACTTCTTCAGAATATCCTTGATGTATTTAGTCTGACTTATGAAGATGCCATCTTCGAGCTTCCTGACTTGGAGTCCCAAGAAGAACAGCATCTCTCACATGTGACTCAGTTCAAATTTGCTCTTCATCCGATCTAATAACCTCTTGCATACATAAATTTGGACGATCATCAAGTCTTTGTCTTGCCATTTTATGAAGAGGGTTGTATCGATGTCCCTCGGATGAACCCAGATTTCACGAGGAAATTGCTGAGGACATCATACCAAGCACGTGGGGCTTGTTTCAGTCCGTAGAGAGCTTTGTCCAATCGATAGACATGATCGGGATGTTCTTGATCAACAAAGCCTTCTTGCCGAGCGACGTAGACTTCCTCCTTTAACACGCCATTGAGGAAGGTGGTCTTAACATCCATTTGATAGACTTTGAAGTCTTTGTGAGCTGCATAAGCTAATAAAAGGCGGATGGCTTCGATTCGAGCAACATGAGCATAGGTCTCATCGTAGTCAATGCCTTCCTGTTGATTGTATCCCTTCGCAACCAACCTTGCCCTGTTCCGGATCAATTCCCCATCTTCATTCTTTTTGTTCTTAAACACCCATTTTGTCCCGATAATGGTTTTTCCATGCGGACGGGGTACTAATGTCCACACTTGAAGTCACTCGAATTGGTTGATCTCATCTTGCATAGCTATCACCCAATCCGGGTCTTTTAGTGCGTCTGTTGCCTTGGTTGGCTCATTTTGGCTTAAGAAGCAGCTGAAAAGACGGTGCCGATGTCTTGTCCTTACTCCATTCGAAAGATAACCAATAACCTGATCAACCGGATGTGCCCGAGTCCACTTTCGCTCATGCGGCAGGGCTGAACTAGATGCATAAGCCATTTTTGGACTGAGATTTCCAAAATTTCAGGTTATTCATTATGTTGAGGTAACTCTGATCTTCACCTGGATTGAGCGATTCTGATGAGACTTCCTCATTGACTATGGTAGGTTCTTCTGTGATCTGCGGTAATTCTGTGTTGGGTGAGGTGGGGACATTTGAAGAGCTTGGTACATTGGCCTCATCAAGTGGGGGATCCACTAAAGGTGTATCGGTAATAGTGCCTGGCAGATATACAGGCTCAAAGAGAGAGTCCAAGTCCTCCACCACAAGTTTCAGAGCTTTTTCTGACGTTGAATTCTGAATTGTTGCATCTCTTGTTGGTTTTGTGCCAACACACCAGTAAATACAGGTTCTGAACTATTGTATTCAGAAGCCAACTAGTTAGCTATGGGTCCTGAACTGAGGTGAGTAGGAGCCATTTCTGCCACTTTGTGGAAAGTGACATTGTAGCTTTCTTTGATTGAACGGTTGGACTTGATGTAAACTCGATACGCCTTTGAAGTTGATGAATACCCGACGAATGTGGCTTCAAATGCTTAGGGTCGAACTTAGCACGTTGCTCTCTGTCATTCGCCACAAAGCACTTGCACCAAAGACCTTGAAGAAGGAAATAATGGGTACTCGCTTGTTTATTATTTCGTACGGAGTCTTATCGAAGCCCTTGTGAACCACCGTCCTGTCCTGAGTGAAACATGCGGTATGTACTGCTTCAGCCGAAAGGAAGTGTGGGAGGCCAGAATGAATCAGCATCGTACGTGCGGCTTCCACTAGAGTTGTATTCTTCCTTTCAACGACACCGTACTGTTGAGGCATCATGGTGGCTGAGAATTGCTGACTAATCCCATGTTTTTGATAAAAATCACTGAGGTACTTGTTCTTGAACTCAGTGCCATTATCCGTTCTGATGATTTGGATGGTTTGTTGCAGCAAATTCTGAGTAGCATTCACAAAACTAATTATCAAGTCCCCATGTCTCATCCTTAGTTCGGAGGAACATCGTCCATGTGTAGCGTGAGTAATCATAACGATAACTAGCACGTACTTGCGCCCACTAATACTCTGTGTCTGCATAGGTCCACAGACGTCCATATGTAGCATTTCAAAGGACGTGAAGTAGAGGCAACTAGTTTGACGTGATGAGACGCTCTCTTCATTTTTCCTAGTTGACATGCCGAACATTGATGCTCGTTTTATAGAATAATGGTTGGTAGACCGTGAACCATCTTTTTCGTTGATAGTCATTGAAGAGCTTTGATGTTTAGATGAGACACACGTTGATGAAATAAGTTGTTCATCTGACTTGTAATCTGGGAGATGAGGCAAACAGCTGTCGTGGTCGCACGGACATCATGTGTCACATAAATGGCCTACGGTCAGCATGAAAGACCACCTGGTATCCTTTGTCACATAAATGGCCTACGTTGAACAAGTTATGGTGGAGACCTTCGACGTAGGATCCATCCTTGATTATCAGACTTTCCAGAATGATATCCCCAAATCCTAGAATGGGGGCTGGGTCGTTGTTCCAGAATCTGACTTTTACATTCGGTCGATCTTTGTAGTTGAACAGCAGCTCTTGTATTCCCGTCATGTGTGTGGAGCAACGAAGTCGAGGTACCACACATGATGGATCTGCAAAACAAATTAAAGAGCTTTAGGTACCCATTTATAAATGGGTCCTCTCAGATTAGCAGATTTCTTCTTAGGTTCATGGTTCCTAAAATAGTGTTACTAGGAGCTTTAACAACCCAAGTCAATCGCGAAGAAGTTGAGTTGGGTTTGCCCTTTGTAGACGGCTTGGCCCTTTTAGCTTTCGTCTTTTAGGCTGGGACTTAGGAACCCATTTAAGTTGAACATTGCAGGGAAGATTAATTTCACCGCGGACAAATGCTTTAGTAGGCTTGAGCGTGGAAAAGATCTTTTCATTGGATAGTCTCTTAAGGTGCTTGGGGGATTCGATCTTAACGGAATACCTTAGGGGAGAACAAGCATGAATAGCGCCATATCCTTTCTTTATGGCTGGATCTTGTTTCCTACGGTCTTCCTAGAGGCATTTTCCTTAGAATGTTTAGTTTTTATTGCTGAAGTAGAGCCTGTTTCGAAATTAGTGCTTCTAAAAGTAGTAGGCTGAAGAGAACATATAGAAGCAATTATTTGAACAGAAGAAACAGCTCTTTTATTTCTACGAGTGTCTTTTATTTGTACAGAAGGAGATATTTTCTTAGATGCGTTCAAATCTACATGCTCCTTCTCTATTTTTAAACTAGACACTCCCGCCTTCGACTCTAGTGCTGGCCCTACGCTCCCTGTAGCGTAAGCGAAACAGGATTAGATTTAGAATTTTTTAAAGTATTATTTTTAATTTTCTGATTTTGAAGGCGCCTTTTCTTTATTCACGCTTTTCAGAATGATATTTTCGGTTCAAGGAGATGCGTGAGAAACGGCTTGTGAGATGGAGGTAGCTTTGAGATTTTCCATCTCTTTAAGGAATTTTTTCTTTTCAGCATCAAAATTCTCTCTTTGTTTTTCTAAAAGAACTCTTAACCCTTCTATTTTCCTAACAATAAGGGCTATACAGAGGGAATTTTCAGAATGATGAGTTTGAGCTTCCTTATTACTAGAATGATCTTCAAGAACTTGAACTGATTCAAGGCTCCAACCCTTGGGAAGATTCCCAGTGTCGTTACCTTGATTCAGTTCGTCATAGCAAAAGGGGATTTCAGCCTAGTTTCTGGCTATTCTCTTGGCTTCTTCTAATTCATAAGTTTCTTTTTTCCCAGTAAAAGTCATGAGAGAGGTTAGTCCGAGACCCATGTATTTGACATCGTAGAGTTGCTTACAGTCAACTTTCTCCAAGTGACATGGATTCTCAAAACCTATGCCATACTTACAATCATAAAATTCGTAGTCCTTGGGCTGAGTTCAGTTTGTCCCTTCTATACTATAATATCATCTAATTTTTTAATTTTAGCGTATAAATTCTTATGCTCTTCTCCTAATAGAGCAAAGTTATTTTCCACCGTGGCGGCTTTACAGGCGTGTAGATCTTTCATAAGTTCACAAACCTTACTATTAGATATCTAATTCCGCTTCTAGGTTGGTGATCTTAGTAGTCGCTTCTGTTAACCTACAATTGAGGTTAGCTTTCTCATTGAGATTTCTAACCAAGCAATTATTGTTATTTTCTAACATGTCTTCTAATTCTTTAATTTTAAATCATGCTGCTCTATCTAAGGCTTTTTGGTCTCACTAGAATGTAAGTAGTAAGTTCTTCTATTTTTGAACTAGAGCTCCTAATTTCTGATTCGAGACTAGTAATTTTCTCCTGAGACTTAGCTAGTTTCTTCTCTACTTCCTTTACGCTTTTCTGCTCACGTTTCATGTTACTGTATGCTAATTGATACGATTCTACATGGTCAATAATGTGGATGGAGAAACTACCTCCTGAGAAGATTCGGATGCTTGGTCTTCGTCCCGGGTCAGAGGTGCTTCGGCATCAGAATGCTCGTCCAAGCGGGCCGTTAGAGCTTCTCTTCCTCTGAGCTAGATGTGTCCTCGAGCCAGTTGTCTTGTTCTGCCATTAAAGCTACTCCAGCTTCCTTCTGCTTTGTGAGTTGAAGCTTCTTGAAGTAGTAGTTGGCGTCTCTCTTCTTTGGGAGAGTGCATTCTCTGGCATGATGACATGATTTCCCGCAGTTAAAGCACTTGGTAGGTTCTTTGATGTTCTTGACTTCGGAGGTCTCAAGTGCACGGTCTTTGTTCTTTGAGCATGTGGTCCTAAGTCGATTGCCTGATGATGAGGACTTCTTTTTGAAGTATTGTTTGCTCATCATTTTCCCGATTAACGTCAACTGCTTTCCCAACAATTTCATGTTAGGCTCCATGTCTGAGTCTGATTCGTCTTCAGACTCTGAGGGGGTAGGAGGCTTAATGATCTTTTCTTTTTGCGTTTAGAGCTTCTCTTCTCCGAGACTAGGGCAACCGTGTCGTCGATAAGTATGCCCTTCTGCTCCTTCTGAATCTCGCTTATATCTTCCTCGTCTTGTGCCGGATTGTGTCAAACATGGCGTGGATATCCAACTCCTCAAGGTCTTTATCTGTCGAATTTGAGTGGATATCTTCTTCCTTTCTGAGGGCAGAAAGGAAATCGGATGTTGGTTTCCATGTTTGTCTTAGTGATTTCAATTTTCCTCATCTCATTTAAGACTGTGAGATATCTCTGGTAGAGATCATGTAAGCACTCCTCAGGTTTAGCTCTAAAGGAATCGTAGGCTGTGAGAATATTTGCCATCTTGGCCTTGATACCGACTTCTGTTCATTGCATCATCTTGTGCAGCCCATCCCACATTCCCTTACTGTTGGGATGTTGTATATCTGTCGATAGATGTCGTTGCCTTGCATTAGGGCGTTCTTGGCTATCAGATCAGCCATTGCTCTCACTCTTTCCTCTGCAGTGTACTCTCTAGGCTCTTTAAGTCGTCTAGAGGCAGGGATCGGAGGATTAACATTGTCACCAGGTACATTTCCCAGAACTGAGCTGGTGTGGCGACCCTACTTTTCTAACTAGGATTAGTGGCGGATTTCCGCAATGTAAGCCGCGGAAGGCCCGTCTAATTAAAACTTTTTCCTAAAATAATATACATTATTATAAACATACGTCTACATTGTCATCTTTGTACACGGGCTGAAGCCCCAAAAATATCAAAAGAACAAAAGTCCTACAGACGTTCCACAGGTCTTCATCCATGTACCGCACCGCCCTCAAAAGTCCGTGGAGCACCGCCACCAGCCGCCTCAGTCATGACGCGTATCAGCGTCGGACTCAGTACCTACAACACGTAAACACAGAGCAATTTGCCCAGTAGGTGAATAAAATGCATGTATGAGTGTACACTACACTCATCCCCGATCCCAATTTCTCACGACATGATATAATGCACACTCTTTCTTTTCCCACATTCCTAGTTCACATAATACAGGGCCCTAGGTTAGGCTCGACACCCTCGCGCGCAAAGACTACTGGGAGGCCACCCACAATACAGGACCCTGGTAGTGCACTGGACGATCACGCCAATGGCCTCCTATCACGTCATATCAATATCTCATCTGGTGGTATGCACCTCGGGACGGTCATGCCCGAGTAGACAGATCGATCACGCCTGTCTCCGCCAGGTGCCCAGTGAGCCCAACCTCGACTCCTCTAGGGGTCACCAATCACAAGCGTCTCATTCTACCCCGTACGTCAATATCTCATATCACTACCGCCTCACTACGGTACAACACTCTCTTCCTGACGTGGTATGCACGTGCCATGCATGTTCACAAAATCTCATGGAAGCATGATTTAAATAAAACGTACGTAGAACATGAAAACACGTAAATCATATAAGTCACGTAAATCACAGAATCACATGTAAACACATAGATCACACATGTGTTTACGCATTGTAGATGGATGATCCACCTACCTGTCCTCCTAAAAAAATTAGATACGGGGTCGGGTAAACTTCCTATGCTGCGGTCCTCTGGATATTGGAAATATTTTCACATCAATAAACTTACTAACTCATATAATTTTGAAAATGCTAAAATTATTAAAACCCTAAAATTCATGAAAACCTAACAATAATGAAATCCCTAAAAATAAATAAACCCTAAAATATTGAAAACCCTAGAAATAGCAAAATTCTTAAATACCGAAAATTTATTAAGTGTAGAAACCTTAGTCGAAATTTTAGACAATGTCGAGAACTTTGATGTCGAAATCCTCAAAATGTCGAAACCGCTATGTTGTCGAAATCTTCTTTATAATTATGTCGAGATTATTATTGTTGAAAAGTAGATATCAATATCATCATACAATCTCGGGATTTTAATAAGCTTGCTCGAGATCTTTTGGGTCAGAAACAGATGTCGAGGTTATCAAACCATATCAAGATCCTAAAAATGTCAAGACCATAGAAATGTCGAGACCTCTTTACATATACAAACAATATCGAGATTTTACTTACTAACTGTATAAGATGTCGAACTTTTACAAATGTCGAGGTCCTTTGTCGGGAAACAAATGTCGAGACCTTAAACATATCGAGGTCTTCTTTTTACATATATATGTCTCGACTTCTATCTGCTATGCAGTTCGACATCTTCCTATCACTATCATGTATCGACATTTATATACATCTCGACATATTCAAAACATTTGAAGACACACGCAACTTTTTCGAGATTGTTCTAATCCTTATGAATATGCATACTAAATCTAGATTTGTAGAATAAGTATACCAACGTTCATATAAGTCCTAGGATATTGAAAATAACTATCGTATATTAAGCTTCAAAAGTTAGGGTTTTCTACCAAAATCATCCTAAATCATATTCTCGATAACCTTGAGGATTTCAATTCACATATAATTCCATAAGCACAGTCATGAATAAAACCTAAGAATATAAACTCCTAGCATGATTAATCTATTTGTACAGCTCAAGGTGAATTATTCAATTACTTAATTACTTCAGTATTTCGAAACCTTCTCAAATCATAAGCTGAAAATTATATGAAGTATGACTCGACTTTAATATATTGAGTTATAAAATTTCAATGTGATAAATAGCTTACCTAGCTCACGTTTGGAACAGCTTGTCGAAATTTCCTTCCACCCTTAATGAAGCTCTTTCTCTCTTTTATGTTCCTTTAATTTCGTTCTTCTGTTATTGAGAGTTCTCGTGGTTTGGTTTGATGATATATAATTTGTCATGTCATTATGTTGGGAAATGAGACAATAAAGACATGTAGGTGACGTTGTTTACCACCATTCCAAGCAACATTGATCTATATCCCATTCTTTTCCTAGGCTTCAAGTAATTCCCTATCTACTTGCGCCTAAAATCATTAAACTTTGGGTCTATGTTTCGAATGGTAGAAGTAGTCCAACCCAAAATTATCCTAATTGTATTAATTGTGTTTAATTCTTAGACCAACTTTGCAATAAATTCGAAATATTAAAATTTAAAATTTCGATGCATACTTTACTTTCGTTTCGTTTCGAGTTTAAAAAAATCATTCGAAACTAACCTAGCTTATATTTTTGCTCCAAACTTTTAAATTTCCGTACTAATATACCTAGTTCACAAAATTTACATAACTAATTACATCAAAATCCCGTATTAATTCTACGGGCATTACATTCCTCCCCCCTTAAAAGAATTTCGTCCCCGAAATTACGCCGATTGGAATAATTCGGGATAACGAACTCTCATATCATCCTCAGCTCCCAAGTGGCTTCCTCAATTGATTGATTCCGCCACAAAACTTTAACTAACGGAATAGTCTTATTCCGTAGTCGTTTCGACTCGTACATCAAAATTTCTACGGGCTTCTCTTTGTAACTCAAGTCAGGCTTGAGCTGTCGATAAAGAAGTTCGTTCCGGATCACATGACTTAGGTCTGCGACGTATTTTCGTAATGTTGATACGTGAAATACGTCGTGAACTTGCGATAAGGAAGTCGGTAATTCCAAGTGGTGTGCAACTTCACCGACTCGTCTGATAATCTTGAATGGGCCTATGTATCTTGGACTTAGCTTGCCCTTCCTTCCAAATCGCTTCACTCCTTTCATCGGGGAAATCTTCAAAAATACTTGGTCGTTCTTCGCGAATTCCAATGGTCGTCTCCTATGATCTGCGTAACTTTTATGTCTACTCTTAGCCGTTCGCATCTTTCTCGGATTTTTGTTACCGCTTCTGTTGTTTCACGGATTATATCGGGTCCCAATAAGGCTCGTTCACCGATTTCATCCCAATGAACAGGGGATCGACACTTGCGCCCGTACAATGCCTCGTACGGTGCCATCTCGATCGTGGCATGGAACCTATTGTTGTAAGAAAATTCGATCAGCGGCAGATATTTGCTACAATTTCCCTTGAAGTCTAGCACGCACGCTGGTGGTAACATGTCTTCAAGGGTTTGGATCGTCCGTTCAGACTGCCCATCGGTCTTGGGATGATATGCAGTACTGAACGAGAGCTTAGTACCCATCGCTTTCTGTAAGCTTTGCCAAAAAGTTGGATAGAAATCTCGAATCTCGATCCGAAACAATAGAGATTGGGATTCCACGGAGTCGGACAATTTCCTGAACATACAATTCAGCATATCGTTCCATAGAAAAAGTGGAGCTGATAGGAACGAAATGGGCTGATTTGGTTAGGCGATCCACGATCACCCAAATAGCATCGTGGTCTTTCGTCGTTTTAGGTAAGCAATGACGACGAAGTCCATCGCGATATGGTCCCATTTCCATTCGGGAATTAGTAAAGGCTGTAGAGTTCCTGCTGGTCGCTGGTGTTCAGCTTTGATCAACTGCATTGTCATACATCTACTTACGAACGTGGTGATATCTTTCTTCATTCCCGGCCACAAATATATGATTCGCAAATCTTGGTACATCTTTGTCGCTCCAGGGTGCGCGGAGTATGTTGTTGCGTGCGCTTCTGTCATTATTATTCGCCATAATTCTTCATCATTAGGTATGTACAACCGATTCTTGTATAGCAAGGTTATTTGCCCGGGTTTCAAAGTCTTCGGGTAGTGCATCTTTTGCCTTCAGGTAAAACTCATCCTCTTCTTGTGCTTTTTGAATTCGTTCTAGCAACGTCGGCTGAAGAGTCAGCGCTGCTAGTTTCATCTCGACTTCGCCTAAATTAACTATTTCCACTCCTAGTCTGTGCAATTCCGTACTCACCGCCTTTCGACTGAGCGCATCTGCGCCTACGTTCGTTTTGCCCGGATGATAATTGATAACGCAGTCGTAGTCTTTTACAAACCACATAATGCTTCCTACAATTTCTAGACATGATCAGGATGTCTGTGATCTTCAAAACCTACATGTGTCTAGCGTAAAATTCTTCAGATAGCATTCCATTAAAAGGTGGCTACATCTATCTGATTTAAACCTAGAAGTCTTCGTATGTTGTCTATGCCATGGAGATTCTGATGGATTCATACTGAGTGAAGGTCTCGTCGTAGTCAATTCTTTCATATTTCCTAATATACTTAGCAACCACTCTGAACATATTCTCTGTTACCAGTTGCTTTTCATGAAGATCCACTTTGTACCTATCAGTGTCTAAGTTGGTATTGGAACCAACGTCCATACATAGTTTTCCTCAAGCTTATACATCTTTATTTTGCATAACAAATATCCAACTATCACATGGAACCATTACCACATCACGTGAGCTCTCTTAACGTGTTGATTACGTCGAGATCATTAATATCTTGTGGTAAGCTGTCAAATAATTAAAGTTCTTCTGAGTATTTGACAAGTAACTTTCAAATAAGAAGTGATTGGTATGGGATAAGACTGTCATTATGTAGATTTGTTCAAAGACGTGATACTTTTGGAGGTTATATGGCTCTCAACTTCTGTAAGCAAATCGAATCGCTACAGCACAACACTTGTTTCATCACAATACTTCCAGATAATGTCAGCCAATTCTTTATCATCTTCATTGATTTTCTTTTTGACCATGTCGATGCAGTATGTTGTTTTATGCTCCAATGGACCTGCTTATTGCCTCAAGAATTGCAGAGCTTTCGACAAAATTGTTTGTTAGGTCCTCTAATATCAACTCTACGATTGTAGGCCGTAATTCTAAGGCAAGCGATCAGAATTGAATGAAATGAATTTCGATCGAAAACCTTCCAATGAAGAACACGAGAGAGAATCTTTGTAGTGAGAGAATGATTTATGATTTTCTCTCTCTAGAAATGAATAGCAAGCCTTTCGGATGAATCAACTAAAATTCTCTATTAAGCACAATGTTTTCATGTCTATTTATACCAAACAAACTTGGTATAAATAAAAAGTTCCTAAACTAAGGACAAATACACATAACGCCCCAATCTACGAAGATAACTAATAAATCAAAGCATAATTACAAAGCGTATTCTACAATCTCCCCCTTTGTGCTTGATTGCCCTTCTGTACTGTTTGTCTTTGTTAGGCGTAGTAAGACCTGCGCCAGCCCAGCGCGTACTCGAAGTCCCTTAGTGTGCTCTTCAGCTCCAGTCGCTCCTCAATGTCATCAAGTAGTTCCATCAGGAGCGGTTGTTCTCTCATGAACCTATGAAGCTTCAGCATCGTCTCTCGATTGATTTCTTCCAATCTCTTCTCTATGTTCTGCCTGATCACCTTGAGTGTCCCATCGCAAAACTTATGAATCTCAGTCTTCAGCATCAACCTAGTCTTCTTAGCGATTTGGATTGTGGTAGGTGACGCCTAGATCTGAGCTGATGTGTACGTGATTGCTTGGAAGCCCTTCGATTTCAGGTCATTGATTGAGCGGGGCCGTCATGTTGACCTTCTTCATATTGCTCTCCAGGGTCATCTGAAGATCGTGTGCGGCAGAGCACTTGACTTGTCGCAACATGAATCGGTAGAGTCCCTCGAGTCCTCCGTTCATGATAAAGCCTTGAGGACCTTTGTACTTCTCTACGTAGAGTTGGTAGAGCTTGTACACCTCCTTGACAGGAAGATAAGGTAGGTCACTCTTGCTTAGTTCTTCTCGAGTTCTATCTATCAAGTAGTACGGCGTTGGAAGACTCCCTTTAGTGCAGTAGACGCTAAGTAGCTGACATATTGGGGATAATTCCTTGGAGTGACTCTTCAGTCGTTCCTTAGGAATCCCCAGCCTCATATTCGATCCGAGTTGGGTCATCATCCAAAGATAACTCATCCTTTTCTGCTGCTCCAAGTGAGAAATGCCTCTGAGCTCGCACTCGTTCGGTGTCTTGATTTTGTTCGGTGACCTCCAAATATTTTGACGAACTTCTTCCAGGAATAGGATCTCGATCCTTATGTTTTCCCACTGGGTATCAATGCGAACGGTTCCAGGCATTGTCTTGTAGGTGAGGCCGCTTGTTGTGCAATTAATTCTAGAAGCCATGCGGGAATTTGTTAATGGTCTCACCTTTCCGAAGTTCTTCGTTTTCAATTAAGACTAAGTCAACTGAAGCTGCTTGGCAGAACAGTCGAACGTCCCTGATGCGTTGTCTTTGAGCTTCATCGGGTATGCTGACATCCATTGTCATTCGAAGATGTACTTATCTAGGAATTCGTGCGGATTGACACCATGGCCAGAAGTACCCGGTTGGTCTGGAGCGATCGAGGGAGTAGCTTGAGTAGCTGTTAGGGCTACGAGCATAGCGGCACTTGCTTCTTCTTCCGGAAGCAAGGGGCTTGTTAGGGTCGTGGGTTTGGATGGAGGCGTCCTTAATGTAAAGGATAGTGGTTCGATTTGGGTTTGGGTTAGAGTGGTTGTGCGGTGCGTGGTGGTGGTTGTTTGGGTAGTGGATGGTTGTGAGGTTTCAGCTGCTCCAGCACTTATCTCGTGTCGTGCCCGAGCCATGTCTATGAGTTCTCATAATTATCCGAGGTCTCTTCTCCCCCTCAGGGCGACCTTGATCGTCAGGGTCGTCATGTCGATGTTTGAAGCGAGAGCTTTGACCACGGCATGCATCTGTTGGGTCAGGACGATCCACGAGACGGCGGAATAGATATTCTTCTTCCGGCGTTCGGGAGGTTAGCTCTAATAAACGGGCAACTAGAATGGAGTGGAGTTCGCTGATAGGTACGGTTGCTGGGTTTATGAGGTTGTGTGTGAGGATGGGTGTGGGGATGGGTGTGGAACGTGTGGGTTGAACGGGTGTGAGGTTGGGTTGCGAGGTTTGTCCTGACGGTTGGCCCTCAGATATTGGTGCTATTCTGGTATCACGGCGGGATATCTCTAAGGCTGAGTGAACTCTCTCCATAAGTCGGTTCTGGAACTGAGATAGAGCATGGGAGATAGTTGCCTGTAGTCGATCTTCCGTCATGAACATGAAAGGAGCCTCCGATGACAGACCATGTCGACTGATGTCGCCTGTTGGCAACCCTTGGGTGATACCCGTCTCCGTGGGTTGGCTTGCCATCACTTGAGGTTGTGACGTGTCGAGACTTCAACCCAATCCTCGACTTGAATCTAAAAGATTTGCATCGAAGGGTGTTGTGACAGATTCAGTGGGGACTTGTGTATCAGACACATGAGTGTCAAGGTCGTAGTAATAGGCACTTGAATCTCGACCTCGGTTGGCGCTGCAAGTTCGTGCTGCTGCTCAGGATTAAGCGAAGAAGAATCCTCATCACGTGGAGTGTGAAGCTGCGCTGTGTCTGATTGGTGGTGACAGTTGTGAAGATGGACTCGAATGGTATGCTTAGGCGCCTTGGAGTCCGTCTTATCAAGCGAATATCCTCATCAGACACAGTGTCTGATGGGATGGCCATGTGAGGTGATAAGCCATGCTCAACATCCTCATGGGCTTGTTCTGTCACCAGAGGCTCTTGAGAAGTAATCGTGGGGATTACGGCCTCTGTTTCAGGCATAGTATCCTGTGATGGTGTGCTGTGTCTCGTTACAGAATCGGGCTGTGTGTCCTGTAGAGGGATCGCCTCAATAGACCCTTGGACCACGCCAACACTGATAGGCACTTCAGCTCCCAGTGAAGCCTCATGTTCCAACTCCTGTGTCACTGCATCATTCAACGTGACATCTTGATCTAACATTTGAATGTCCTGAGTTGGGGGCTCCTATTCTAGTTCCTGAGCAACAAGATCTATCAGCTCAGCTTCAGGACTAGGTTGGGGCTTATGTAGTTATTGAGGGCTCACTATGAAATCTGTCGGGGGCCCTCGAATCATCTGCTATGTGAGATGATTCTCTCGGCAGTATCGTTGGTATTCGTCTCCTGCGGGGTCGGCAAGACGAAGAAGCTCGAACGGGATCGGAATGGATTGTTGTATCAAATCCTTGAGCTTAGGGTTGTCGAAGAATTTGACTCACGGTGGTTAGTAGTTCCCTCTTGGAGGCAGTTGAGGAATATTGTCGTGGAGCTCCATGAGGTGGGCAATTATCACGCTGAACCACCGGGCATAAGGAACATTCTTGGAGCGTTTCTCCTTCTGTCTGATCTGTTCAGCTAAATCGTTCCAGATCAGTTGTGTGAAGTCGTAGTGCGGGAGACTGCTATCCCGTGGAATATACGAAGAATATTGCGGTTGCCTTTGTCGAACCCTTCGTGCTTAGGTGACAGACACTTGTTGATTATCCCGAACAGTCTTCCACGGATGAGGATGTCATTGTTCTTTTGAGCAAGTTTAGTGAGCGGTGGCCTATATCACATGTGGAGAAAGTCACGCACCATGTCTGCATCGGTAGGCAGAGGGTCGTAGTTGGGGCTGAGTGGTAAATCGAGAGCGAGGCCAAGATCATCCTAGCTAAAGCTGATGAGCCTCGTCCCAACCACCGTAGTAAACCGGTAGCTTCCCTCAACTATATGACTCTTAATTCTTTCCCAGAATTGCTGCAGATAGACCATCGGAACTGACGCCGTCACCGTCAGTGCATTCCAAAGCGGATGGCCTTGCCATATGGACACAATCATCTCGTCCGGACACATGAAGGTAGTCAGGTTGAGCTCGAAGTTGGTGCCCTGCACCTCGAAAGCCAATTTGGAAAAACAAATTATTAGTTCAAAATAATATCCAGTCGAAAGTTAGATTTATCAAATCATAATAGTCGACATGGAAGCACGTTTGATGAACTAATTATTGAGACATAAAGTTGTACATATAGGACATGCCAAGTGAAAGTTTATGATAAGAAAAATTGTCTACATATGTAAAGAATTCGTGTAGGTTTCATCAAAAATTTCAAAGTGTTTAGAATTTTAAGCACTGCTCACTCCGTTCTTTCTATCACTCGAGAAATACAATTCTCAAATTAATTTCCTAAGTGCGAATTGTGATTTTGAATCTCCGTTTTAATTGCGATCGAAATATTACTCGCTAATGTGGACTACAGTGAAAAGGACTTAGAGAAATTTCTAAGTGTCTGAGCTCAGCGATTGATACTGTAGCCGAGAAATTTTACGATCGAGAAAAATTTCCGTGTAAATTTACGATCGAGAGAATTAATTTTTGCGTAAACTTACGATCGATAAATTTTCTGCACGTTAATAAAGTTTTCGACGTGAAAGTTATCGAGAGAAAAATTATTCCGATTTCAAAATGGATTTTTGCTGTAAAATATTACGATCAGAAAATTTTATTGTCGACAAATTAAATTTATCGCCGCTAAAATTTTCGACCGAAAGAAATCGAATCGAATGTACTGTTTGCAATAGTAAGTTTTTCGCTCGATACTTATTCTTATCTAATAAGCTATTTCATTCAGTTGACTGAGTCAAAATCACAATTAGATTTCTCGATTATAGGTATTCTTCGATCTACGTTATCTGTTCTGTTGACTGAGTCAAAATCTTAACTATCGAGTAACTTTTTCAAGACAAACAGTAACACAATCAAAT
>JAPQWV010003035.1:0-46928 GCA_027422505.1 Craterostigma plantagineum
TGAACCTAATACTAAACCCTAAACCTTTAACCCTGATCCTAAATTCTAAATTTTGAACACCTAAACTCTAAATCTAAACTAAATCCTGAACACTGAATCCTGTGAACCATAAAACCCTATCCTGAACCCTTAATTCTAACTCTGAACCATATATCTTATCATGAACCCTAAATTTTGAACTAAACCCTAAGCCATGAACCCTACATTCTAAACCTGGTGACGACCGACGATAAACAAGAAGACGGAAGAATTTTATATTTTTAATTTAGATTAATTTAGGAATATTAATATAATTAATCTCAATGTAACAAATGTTGAATAAGATAAAGGAAAATATATATAATATTAATTTTATGAAGTTGGAATATATAGTGGAAAATAATATTAATTTATGAAGTTGGAATATATAGAGGAACATAATATTATTTTATAAAGTTGGAATATAATGTGGAACACAATATAGGGTGGATCCACGACTGGCCTACAAAACTGACCGTAGTGTAGTAGTCAACTTGGGTAGTGTTATTGGGGCTATACTAATTACTTTTGATTGATTTTGATTGGCCTAGTTATGGACGGCGACGGAGATGTGGATGCATCTAATTGCCACAGCTACGGCGACGCCGAGTATTGGGACGCTCGATACCTGCGAGAAGGTCACGCATGTTCGTCCGATTGGTACAGTGCTTCTTTGCCTTAAAGCCGTTTATTCGCAAGTACATGTCCACAGATTCGCGTGTGCTCATGGTTGGTTCTGCAATGCCTGTAAGTTTGTTGGTTTTTTCTGCTTATTGCTTGTTGGAAGCTCAAATTGTAGCGAGTGGATTGCTTGATTTAGGCATAATTTTGGGATGATTTTTGACATATGTTCCTGCTATTACCTTTGTGATCTATGATGCTGGCGGCGTCTTCCCTCATAATTTATGTAAGGGTTTTTGCTAAATCTTTGTGTTGCTTGGCTCTAATTTTGTCGCTAATCAGAAGTTTGGAAGTTTATTCCTTCGTTGTAATGACTAATGGACTAATGAATTGGCTCATGGTTCTGAAACATATATGTACCATCGATTTAACAGCTATATCAGAGGACATGAGCAAGGACGGTTTTGAAGACATTGTTAACATAGATTTATCGTCTGTAGTGATCGACATTATGAGAGAAAAGCACAAGAACAAGCCTCAGTTAAAGTGTATCCTACAAAGAATTTATGTTTTATGACATTTCTGATTAGTTTTTTTTCATGAAGCGGGCCTTAGAGGCTGTCGAAAACATTACTTTTTCCAGCTTTCCGTAACTGACTCGATAGATATGCAAATGGACGTTCGTGATATGAGTGCTTTCGATGATGCTTCGTTTGATAGTGTCATTGACAAAGGTACTGACTAAAATGCCACCGTTTTCTTCAATCCCTGCATCCTCGTATTTTGATTTGTCCTGATATTCGTCATAGGGACACTTGATGCTTTGATGGTGAGGCATCTACGTTCGATCGTCTTTCAGACTCATCCGTTGTATCTTTTTCCTCTTTGTACCTTATCCGCATTTCTTCATTTCTCTTAGTGTGGTTTTGATGCCTCACTGAGTGCTTCTCAGATGTTAAGCGAAGTAAGCAGGTCAATTTTTTGACCGATGTTTTACTCTGAATCATTGTGCTTCCTTTTGTTTTTCTCATACCTCTAATCAAATATCATTTTGCTTCTTCACTTGTAGGGTTCTTAAACCTGGAGGAGTATACATGTTGGTAAATTTACTGACCCAAGACCTTTATTTTCCCCATCGAAAAACCTTTCATTACAAGATCTTTTAAGACTTCGGTTCTTCGATATTTACAGATAACATACGGAGAGCCTACGGTTCGAATGCCCCATATACACCAACCAGATTATAATTGGACCATCGAACTATACATAATGCGTAAGCTTATCTTCTTAACACATTGCACGTATACCTCTTCCTATGTGGCACACTTTTCTGATCATCCTTGATCACTTTATTTTAACTTCATAGACATATGAACTCATGATAATGTAATCGAATATGCAAAAAAACACTGAGAAACAGTTTTGATCTTATTCACATGCTTTGCAGCTAGACATGGATTTCAAAGGCTCGATGGCTCCACCGTTCCTGCAAATGCATACCTCGAACCTGTCTCCATCACAGAAGAAGGGACGCTCCCCAAAGGCTACGTTTTGGAAGATTCAGCTTCTCATTACATATATATTTGTAAGAAAACCAATGCCAGAGCGAGCGGTTTCATTGCCAAGTCTAGGAATTGTAGTATGAACAACGATATGATGCAGAGATTACAGATTGCAAATGGTATGTATCCTTCTAGCTTTCTGTACTGTCTCGGGTCGAGTAAAGTACGTTTCCTGCATCCTATTTCTGATCTTCTATTCCTTGTGTCTTGAGCAGAAAACTAAGGCTGTTCTTCTGCTGCTTTGAGAGACTTGGATTAAACTTTTTTTTTTTTCCTGATTTCTCATTCTTTGCAATTGCAACAAGAACATGTTGGGATGACAGATGATCATGTGATGTTGTAGCTCAACTGTGTTATACTTCTTACTGTGTAATATATATAGTTTCGTGGCTAAAATGTTTAAGTATTTATAGTTATAATACGCCATTGTAAGCGTTGTGTATTGGCTTGCAACTACAAGTTTATCGATGCTATATTGTAATCAATATCTCACTTGGCTAAATAAAAGCATTTCCATGAAAAAGTAGCAAACTTAAAAAAAAAAGGCCATTATGAAAGAACATAAGTTATTTACATTGTGTAGTAAAAAAGAAAACGTTGGAAGTGGACCAAAACAGATCTACAAAAAAATGCAGACACACGTTACTCCTTTTAGCATACACTTCAATATCATAGGACTCTCCACAAAGGCATACCAATCTAGGAAATTTTTTAATTATAAACAAACATCATAGTATTGGAAAAAGAACCTGACAAGTGGAAAGTGGGACCATGCTTAATGTGGCAACTAGTGGGAAGAAAAGGTGACATGCAGCTAATTAAATACAATACAAACAATTGCCCATGCAGAAAAGCTTGCCGTTTCGATGCCATTTGTAGCTCTAATATCATAAATATAAAATCTTTTTGCAAATATAAAATCTTTTTGCAAGTGTGTATCTCTCCTCCTCTCACTCTCCACGTCTCTCTGTATTCTGCATATTTCTCTTTCTTCCCCTTTTTTCCTTATTTGTCAAACCCTCTTTCTCAGACATCCTCTTTTCCTATTTTAGCAGAAAAAATGCACTGTGTGCGACTCTTGTACTAGAATGATCAGCCAAAGACTTGAAATTTCACCCCCCTTCTCTTCTGAGATACATTGACTGATTCTTCGTGGGTTTTGTGAAGGATTAGAAAGGATGGGTCGTGGAAAAATCGAGATAAGAAGAATAGAGAATGCAAATAGCAGGCAAGTAACGTTTTCTAAGAGGCGCAACGGCTTGTTTAAGAAGGCGAAGGAGCTCGCTGTTTTGTGTGATGCTGAGGTTGCTGTTGTCATCTTTTCGAGTACTGGGAAGCTCTTTGAGTATGCAAGTTCAAGGTTTGCATGTCTGCCCATTCTCCTCTTTTTTGTAGCTTTTTTTTTTAGATTTTTAACAGTTTTTTTCGTTTTCTTGGGTCTGATTTTCTGTTAAATGTTTGTCTTGAGCTGTCGATTTGGGATTTTGCATGTTGGAATCTCTGATGAATCGAGTCAAGATTGTTGGTGCTCTGTTTTGTGAAATCGTGGACTAAAGCTGACTCTGTTTTTTTCTCTTTCTCTAGACATCCTTATGTGTTAGTCCGTTTTACTACATTCTACACTTGGAATATGTAATGAGGTTGTGATGAGTATCTTCAATGGTATCTTAAGGGGAATCAAATGCCTGTGCAGAAAGCTCATAAGAGAAAGCCTCTCTCTTTATGTCTGAAAAATTATTCATCTACCATCGTCGAACTAATAATTGGAATCGCATATGCAGCGTGAGCAAGACGATTTCGAGATACAATAACTGCCTGCAAGAAACGAAGGTTTCTACAAAGGAGTGCGAGGTATATAGATAGAGCTGTTCAAAACTCAACTGTTGTATCTATCTACCTTCTTTTATTAATGAAGAATCGCAAGTATTGTTAGTTAATGTTTCTGCATTTGCTTGTCGAAACCGCCGAATTTATCAGTCGTAAGTATGTTTGAACAACTCTTGAAACAGAATGAGGAGCCTAATAAGGAGGTCGTCAGCAAGGAGGCCAACAAAGAATTGGACATCCTTAGAGAGGAGATAGGAAAGCTCAAACTAACGCAGATGTAAGTAAATCTCTGCACGAAAAAAATAAGCATCAATGAATTTTCTTGAAATTTCACTTACGTCTTTTCTGCTTGGAATATGCAGGCGATTGTTGGGCAAAGACTTCACTGGTATGGGGGTGCAAGAGCTTCACAAGCTCGAAGTAAAGCTAAACGAAGGGCTAGTTCGCCTGAAGGAGAGGAAGGTTCATATTGCCCGAGCGTTGAAATACTTCTGTTTCTTTTTCATCTAACGTTAGAACGCTTTTTTTTTTCTTTTATTTTTTTTCAGGAGCAATTGCTGGTGCAAGAACTATCAGAATCTCGGATGAAGGTACACAACGAACTCGACTTTGCAATGAAATTATTTCAGCCAACCGTTTGCTAACCTTTGATTTCTGATCTTTACTGTCTGTAACTAGGAACATCGGGCAGTTCTTGAGAATGAAATCTTACGCAAGCAGGTAAATGCTACAACTTCGAATCTTCTTTTTTAAATATCCCACCGAGCATATCAGCCTGCGAATTAATTTTCGGTTGTTAACGATGTGTCAAGGTTGAACAGCTTCAACTACCACTTTGTATGGAGCAGCTTTCGCCTGCTGAACACAGTTGCCCTAAAATCAAACAAGGTTCGGCGAGTCTTGAAACCCCAGACAATGATGATGATGATTCAGACACTACTACTCTTCACTTGGGGATGGGGTAAGACTTTTCCGCCGAAACAATTTCCATGTTCTTTATGGGTTTTGTTTGATGTATGATTCTTCATTTTTCCTTCTTGCCCCTTCTTCAGGCCTCCTCCATCTGGCAATTCGTGGAAAAGAAAGAGAACTGAGCGTTAACCTTATTCAGGCAAACTCAACTGCTGACAATGGTGTGTCTAGATCGTTGGAACATCAAAACCTTAAATCAGATCTTTTTAATGCTTTTACATTGCGACGACAAATTGTCCGATCTCATCGTATAATCTCTCGTTGCTGCACAAGCCCGTCGCTACGAATCCCCAACCCAAGTACCCAATTCTCTTTACTAACGACAAAGCTCGGAGAATCACTCATTCTTCCTCTTGCCAAGATTTATTACTGGGAATTTTTCTCCAACGAAGATCGCCAGCTTTCAGACGAGAAACAGATGGACACACAAATCACAAGGCACATGATGACAGTCTTAAGAAAAATTCGACCTTCTCAGATGTTATAGCAAATGTATAATCAACCCAAGAAGCATATAACACGCAAAGCAATGTTTTGTTTTAGTTAGAGACGAAATCACAGACCAGAAACAGAACTAAATCACAGAAGCCAATTCGATTGCATTCCATCCTCAATTATTACACATTCGAACAAGTCAAAACGCAAAGCCACCTTTTCTCTTTCTGTCAAATTTTCATCCTAGCACTCAAAACACGACGCGAAACTGAGGCGCGTTGGACTCACTCGCCGGCAGTATCTGCCACCTGCAGGGCTCGAGTTCCTCGGAGACCGGACAGTAACCGGCGAGGGTCACCTTGTCGGTCGACGCAGCAACCGACCCGAATTCGAACACCGACACGTCGGCAACCTGCTCGGGCCTCCGTACCTCAATTGCCCCGTTCATACCCGGCGCCTCGGCGTTCGGGTCGGGTTTCGCGGGCTTGGGCTCTTCTTTCTTCTTCACCGACGAGTTTTCCGGCGTACCATTGCCGCCGCCGCCTCTCCAGAACCAGGATAGGATCCCCATGGCTTCGCTTAGCTTATCAATCGACGGCGATCAATATAGGGTTTTTTGCTCTTATCTCTTCTCAATACAGAACTTTCCCAAGGTCACTTCACTAGCGACTTATCAGTAATTTCCTAAATAAAGGTACTAATATGTAATTGTATCAAAACTGAGGTCCCAAATTTTACTGTTTTACATTTAGTCTATACGACGTCGTTATTTTAAGTATAAAAACTGGCTAATTGCCTCCCCTTCTCCACCTAAACCCTCTTGCTTGGCATTTCCCTGAAAACATACGTTGTAAAATTCGTTACAAAATCGAAGCTTTCTAATTCATTACAATGCTAGACTGATGCTAACTTCACTCTTTCTTCCAATCCATTTCCTCTCAATCTTCCGAGCAGCCTCGACCATCCCATTTTCCCTATAAGCTTTCACCACGGTCGAAAAGGTGATTTCGTCGGGCGTACAACCATTTCCCTCCATCCCCACAAAAACCTCCGTCACTTTCTCCACATCGCCCATATTACCATACGCCCCGACGACGCAGTTGTAAAACGTCGTATCTAAAACAACGTCAGAATTCTCAACCTGCCTCAAAACAGAGTCGACCTTCTCCACTAGCCCAGCCTTACCGTAAGCACAGACGAGCGAGCTGTAAGTGATAGAATTAGGCTTCAATCCTCTGTGCTTCATCTTCAAGAAAACCTCGTCCATCCTCTCTATCTCCCCGCCCTTCCCAAACGCCTCGATCATCACGTTGTAGGTAACTGTAGTCGGGGAGTAGAATCTCTTATCCATAAATTCAAGAACGGAGGCCATTTTTTCGTACGAGCCACACCCACCGTACGATCTGATCAGTATGTTGTACGTCATCACGTCGGGATTTAAACCCATCTTCTGAAACTCCTCGAACCATTTTTCCATTTCGAAGATCCTTCCACGCACTCCATAAGCCCCGATGACAGAGTTGAAGGTGTAGACGTCGGGCTTACATTCCCCACTTCGAATCATGTCGCCCAGCGTTTTCTCCATTCGTTGGAAGCACTTGGCTTTTCCATACCCGTCGATTATGACATTGTAAGTAACTGTAGTGCATTCGATCCCTAGAAGCGACATTTCTGCAAGGATAGAATCGATTGTGTCGAAGCGGTGGAACTTGAGGCAAGATTTTATTAGGGCTGTGTAAGTGACGACGTCGGGCTTACAGTTTCTGACGGATTTCATGTCTTGGATTATGCTGAGCGCATCTTCGAAGAGGCCGTTTGAGGCGTAAGCAGTTACTAGGGCTGTGTACACATCGATCGTAGGTTCAAGCCCATCGACGGCCATGATTTCGTATAGCAGAGTTGCTTCCTTTGGCTGCTTGCATTTTCCGAGCATTGACAAGAGCTTTGCGTACGTCGAACACCTAGGTTCGTACCATTGCTGCTTGCGTAGGAGGCTGAAGATCTATCAACCACAAAATAAAGCTTAATTCGAGACCATGCCAGCAAATCAGAAGAGAAGTAATCTACAAACCTTGAGTGCTAATTCCCAGCGATTGTGCTTGATTGAATCGCTTAGAGCTTCTAGGACGGATTTGGGCCAGAGGTTGTTGTACTTGGACGAATTCGCCTTTCTCTCGACGGCTAGAACGGCTGATTCCTTCCTTAAGATTCTGGAGAGGTCTTTTTCGGCATGCTTTCGAAATTGAACCTGAGAATCGGTCTTAGGATCAGGTTTCTTGTTCGGAGATAATTTTCCGGCGGAGCAAGAGAATCGAACGCTGAATGAGCTGTGGAGGAGAACCTCCATGACCGTGGCGGCCTTCTTCTTATCCTTCGCCTCAAACACAGTGGCGAGCGAGCGAGCGATTTCAATTTCTTCTTCTCCTTCCCTTGATTTCAAGCTTCAAATAGATCAAAATTCCCAGGTTCTTTCTTCGCCGATTCGAATTGCTGCTATCTACAGTAATGCACTATCGTAGTGTAGACTGTGTCGTTCGTCGCCGCCTTCAGCTGTTCGTCGACTGCTATATTTGGGCCTAGTGATTATAATGGGCCTTTATTGGGCTTTGTTGTTGAAACACTAATAATTACGAAAGAAACATCTTTACTTCTCCAATTTCCAAACAACAAAGAAAATCAAGATCGAATTTTTATTTTTATGTTTTGTTTTTCTTCGCATTAGAAAAAGGGTTGTTGGTTCACAGATTCAGCGTAAGTGCGAACAAATCCATTACATCTTCTTCCCAACTTTCAGACAGAGACGATGATCATCTCACGAATCAAATCAAAGCCCTCAATTAGCAGAAGGTAAAACCGAAACCTCGTCAAGAACGGGCCCACATAGAGTCCCATAATCATGAATCCTCGTATGATAAAACGAGCTGAAGAAAGTCAACCTCGTCCTCCTCGAAACAGCCCTAAACTCAAACCTAAAAGACGCAAACTTTCCCCTCCCTTCAGACTTGTAAGGAGCTTTCATGGCCGTCCTCGCCGCAAAAGCTTCGACCATCATATCTCCGTGGCAGCCATTCTCGAATCTCCGACCAAGAACGACACGCTGTAAGCCCTGTTCGGAACCGTCCTTATTACCTGGGCTATGGCGCTTTCCCGGCCGGCGACTAGCTCGACTGCGTACTTTCCGGCGGGGACGTTGAAGTGCTTGGAATCGATTAACTTCACGGCTTTTAAGGACTCGATTATCCAGCCTGGGAGAGGCGAGGTGGCGTCTTCTTGCTTGGGAGGGAGGAGAACGCCGTGAGAGGAGTTGGGTCGGTGTGGGCCCACTTCGAATCCGCCGTTCTTGACTAGGTTTGCTGCGATTTTACGGAGCTATTGTAAGAAAAAAGGCAACCTTTTTTTTTTCGCACAGCAGTTTTGTAATTGTTGTGGGAAAAAACCTTTAGTGGGCCGAGGAGGTAACAAGAGCTCGTTAATGGCGACGGCGTCCAACAAAGGGCCGCAGGCGGGATCTTCTTGCATCCCTGGGTTGTGGAAGACAACGGTAACCTTGTCGGCGGCGGTCCTAAAGCCCCAGGCGTAGGTATCGCCGCCGTCGCTGCTGTAGAGCGTCTGCATCGGAAGGTCTCCTTGCTGGTCCGCGACGGCGACCCTCAAGACTTCGTCTTGGGCGCACGTCCTCGACGCGCTGAACGTAAGCGCGTAGGTGGAGCCTTTCTTGACGGCGACGGTCTGAGATACCGACGCCTCGTTGCCTAGGCGGACGGCGTGGTCGCCGTGGGCGATGGAGAAGAAACTCCCGCCGGGCTGAGGCCCGCCGGTGATGTACTCCACGAGGCCTTTTATTTCCCACCTGGGAAGTGCGTGTCTGTGTTTGAGGACGGTTTTGTTGACGTCGGAGGGCTTCGGCGGCAGTTCAAAGTTGCCGTTTGGGAGTAGCCCTATGAATATGATGTTAGGAAAAAAAAAATTACCTTGGAAAGATCTTAGTTTTGTGTAAGAAAGTTGTTTAAAGAAAGAATAGTTACCTTCAAAGGGAGCAGGCGGCGGCACAACAGCAGAAACTGTGTAGACAAAGTAGATAGTGAGGAAGAAAACTATTTTAACGGTCATCTTCTAACACAAGAGACTTCACCAGCTAAGTCTTGGAAGTAACAATTGAAAAAAAAGGGCTTTAGCTTATCAGTTCAGGGTCCTCCGTACCTAGCTAGTAGCACTTATAAATAGAAGAATAATGATTTATTTTATTTTTAAATTGGGGAGAGAGATATAAGAGATGTGTTTCCAAAAAAGGGCATGTGAAGACAAGTGAGGAAGCTGATAACTCTGTCTGCTTGTGGGGACACAGTTTCTGGGTTTTTGACATGAGTAAGCCACATTTTCCTCCTTGAACCATGCAAATGCATTAAAGCCATGTTTTTTCTTTTCGATTTAATTTTTAATTATTACAGAGGCTTTCAGGGACAAGGAAAGATATTCAGACAGTTCTTGATTAATTAATAGATGTCAATGTAATGTAAGATTAGTTCTAACATGGTACTTAGATGCCGTACAATATATCTTTTAATTAAAATCGTATTATTTTATGGTGTTGAAAGGGTTGATAACTTCCATGAAGTTGTACAGCATCACTCACAACAGAACTGACGCCGCGATTCATGCAAATAAACCACGTCTAAGCCATCCACATTTAGTCTTTTACTTTTAGATAGAAAAGATTTATCTAATGCATATTAAATTCTGTGATACAAGACTTTGTATCATGTTAGCGTGAGTGGGACCTCAAAATGTCACGAAAATGGGATTGGTTTCGATGTTCCTCCATTCGATTTTCAGTAAGTAGTTCAAAAAAATTGAATCTTTCAGAGTAGAGTTGTTTTCAATTTCCATGTGTAAATCAGTTCCCTAAAGTTTGCAGCTGAGTTTTTCTTGGAGGCTATTCCGACTACTGAACTAATGCATGCCTTATAATGTCTCGGAGAAGAAATGGTTTTTGAACTGAGTAGCAAAGGTTGTTATCCTTTTTTTTTGTTCGAAAAAGGATGGTGTGTATTCTGTCATTTTACTTCTGCTCTTTCTTCATACACTAACTAAGAACTGCTGCAGATTTATATAAAGTACTAGGCTTGGAATACTTTACCTTGTCTTACTCTGCAGATTTATTTCAAGAAAGCTTTGTCATGAGTGTTTGTGTACAACAAAGTGAAAGAGCATATGAAAACAGGGGAAAAACAGATAGCAGCATAGCAGCAATCAGTTTTCCATCTCTAGCTTCTTATATTCATAATAATAATAATAATAATAATAATAATAATAATAATAATCTGTTTCACCCCATTTAAGCACAGCCACTATGTTCAAACTTCGAAGAGCCAGCAAACAAATAAATACCATATGGTATAGCAGAAGAAAACCTAAAGCTTCATATATATATATGTATATATTCTTTCCCAGTTTTCGCCTAACACAGGCAGGTCGGTTGAACCGTTTAGATTAGAAACTTAAGCCACAGACACTAAGAACGATCAAAGAAACATTCAAAGCTTCAAATTCTTTCTCAGTTGTGCCTAACACAGTTTCATTGCAGCGCTTAGATTGAATTATAAGACAAAAACACTAAGAATGCTAGTAAAAGAACATTCATCGTGTTACTACTCAGCTCAGACGACTAAACAACGTTAGAGCAGCAACCAAACACAAAAGTAAGGTGATTTCGAAAAGCTTATTCAAGGGAGGTCAAGATATGAGCTATAAATAGTGCATTTATCTACAGAGCGGTACATAGGTTTATTACATGAGCTCAATCAATATCCCACCACAAAATCATTCATTACAAAAAACGGAAGCAGTTCAATCAAGAAACTCAAACTCATCTTCTCTCAAGTGGGCAGAGAATTTCACAGGCTTACCGTCACGCCCAGAAGTTCCTTCAACCTCAAACTCCACCTTATAAGGCAAGTTCGCCGATATTCTCTTCCCTTTGTAAACGCCGACGTACTGCTTCAAAACGCCGACCTTCCCCGTCAATCGAACTCTGGCAATTTAGGCACGTGGTAAACTTTAAGGGGCGCATTCACCTTCACCTTCGCGCCGATCTTCGATTCAGCCTTCTTGAGCTCCTCGTCGTCCACGCTGCCATGGTCGAGGGTCAGAGAACTTGAGATTGGAGCTGAACGACGAAAACCCATCGACGACGGCAATTTCTCGGCAATCGAAATGGGTTGTTTCGCCGGGTCGAATCGAGACAAAATTCGAGTCTTCCTCGCGAAAGATTCGATCTTGTGGGTGGAAACGCAGAGTATCGGCGAGAGGATGGATTGTGAGGCGGACATGGTCGTCGTCTAGGGCACAGATGATCAAGATTGCGGCGAAAAGCTTAATCGGAGAGGGATTTTTCTTGTGGGTTTTCGTGAGGAACTGCTGTTGTTATTACACATCTGTGTGTGTGGGAGATGAGAGAGGGTAATGAGTTTTATCCAGTTTATATGGCTCAGAGGATTTGTGAAAGCACACAGCTGTTGATTTTTCTGTGTGTTGATTGGATTTGAGGCTTTTTTCACCAGAGGAAGACGACAAATCTATTTGGGCTTTACTGATAGAAATAGCCTTGCGATATTTTCGACAAGCCCATAACCACTTTCTTATTTACTTATTTATTGATTTAATTCTTATTTCCATATCTATTCTTATCTATTCCATAAAAACAAAAAAATTTCTCTCTCTAAAACAACCCTACACTATCATCCTCTTCTCTCAACGCCACAAGCACTAGGGGTGTGCATGGTGCGGTTTTATGCGGTTCTTGACATATTCAACACCGAATTGCTATATGCGGTTTTTCGAATAAAAAAATTGAAATTGCGGTTTTCAAAATTAAAACCACACGTGCGGTTTGGAGCGGTTTTTGCGGTTACGGTGCGATTTGCGGTTTTTAACCGTTATATAATATACTTGTATTCTATCTAATGATTCCAGTATTACTTAACGAGTTTAGACTCAAACCAAAGACTAACAATATTATAAATTCAACGTTAATTCAAACAAATCAAGTCTAATATTACGAAATATAAAGATTGTAGTCTCACTAAAAAGCTTTTATTCTTTCATCGTGAACGAGGTAGATCCTTCCAATTCTGTAAATTAAAAAAAAACATTTTACTATTATTTGATAAAATAATCTAATAAACAATTAAAATAATATGATACTTACCTTTGTCGAATTCTTCAAATTGTTCAATATCCTCTATCGCCGCACGAAGATCGATTGGCGAATGACTAGATCGTAACCAATTCTGAGTACATATGAGAGAGCTTCACCATTTTTGGAGATAAGGAGCTTCTGAACGAATCAATTATACGCCCACTTGTACTAAAAGCAGATTCAGAAGAAACCGTTGATACAAGAATTGCTAGCACCTCCCTTGCGATTCTTGATAGAATCGGATATTTTGGAGTATTCACCTTCCACCAATTTCAACATCAAAATCCTTACTTGTTTTTCACAACAATCTAGTAAGTATTTTGCAACTTCTGATTTGTTCTCGACGCATTGCTCATCTTCCAAGTGTTTAGCAAATTGAGAATCTAGCAACTCGCTCAAATCATTTTCATCATCAACCTGCATATGGCTAGTGATTTCAACGTCACTTGATTGTTGTACATCAGAACCTGCGTAATTCATATACAACGAACTTAACAAGTTCTCTATTCTATACGTCATCTTCTTCGCAAAAGACGCATCACCTTCTGACATTGTTGTCAAACCAAAGTCCAAATACTTCAACTTGTATCTTGGATCTAGAAGAATAGCCACAAACAACAACCAATTGATGTTATCAGTATTTCCCCAATACTTGTTAAACTTGTCTTTCATGCGAAGAGCTATACAAGCCATGTGATGTTCTTTATTGAGCATAGTAGACAAGCCAACATAAACAGTTGTAAGCTCACGGAAGAAGGCGTTCGAAGTGATATGTAGTGAACCAGAGAATCTCAAAGTCACATTGTAGAAAATCTTCAAGAACTTAACGAAGTTCCTTGCGTTACTCCAATCTTCGGCCATTGGAGGTCCAAGTATTTTATTCCCTTTCGATTTCCTCCTTTTATCACCATCTCTTCGTGATTTAGCTCATAACAATCAAAGTAATCTATGTACCTTTGTTCTTCATCTCCCAACCTTTCAAAAGCTTTCTCGAATTTTTCGGCAGCCTCAAGCATCAAGTAAGTCGAATTCCACCGCGTTTCCACATCTAAGCAAACAATGCTCTTACAATCGTTTTTTTTTCTCAACACATTTCTTAAAAACTTTAAGCCTCGCAGGAGAAGACCTCACATATTTCACGGCATTTCGAATGCGCATTATGGAATCGTGTTGCTCTTCTAGCCCCTCTTTAACGATCAAATTAACTATGTGAGCCGAACATCTCATATGCAAGTAATCATTGTTCAAGATAACATCCGCCCACTTGCATTTTCGTTTCAACTAACTGATCGCTCGATCATTAGAGCTAGCATTATCAACAGTAATCGTTAAAACCTTATCAATGCCCCAATGGTTCAGGCACTCTTCGATGTGTTTTCCTAGCGTTTCCCCTTTATGATTTTCAATAAGACAGAAGTTGATGATTCTTTTCTGCAATTTCCAATCATCGTCTACCCAATGCGCTGTAAGACACATATAGTTCAAGTTCTGCAATGATGTCCAAGTATCAGTGGTCAAACACACTCTATGTGATTTTAGAAGAATTTTCAACTTTTTCTTCTCTTCAACAAAAATCTTCATGCAATCTCTAACCACAGTATACCTAGACGGCACTCTAAACCTTGGTTCCAAAGTATGAGAATAATCTTTAAAACCTTCTCCTTCTACAAACCTAAAAGGCAACTCGTCAATGATAACCATCCTAGCAAGCTTATTCCTGAACAGTTCAAGATTAAGGTTCTTTCCCCCACCAGCAGACTTCTCATTTTGGCTCGCAGACAAACCACTAAAATCATGCATAGTTTTCTGCTTTTTTTTTCTATTCTATACGGATACTTTTTGCATAAAGACTCCAAATGCGTCCATAAACTAGTAGTTCCATTGTTTATGGGATGAGCAGTATAACTTGTACCACAATAATTGCAAGCAGCTCTAGGAGGATTACTACCCTCCAATCTAGTAAAGTGAGACCATATCTCGGATACCTTCTTCGAGCTTTCTTTCTTATCAAGGTCAACCGACTTGGTCCTTTGTTTCTTCCGAGGAAGTATTGGAGGTTTCTTACCCGCATTTGTTGATGGATTATTGGGTTGGTTGTTGATATTACCATCACTCCGAATCAATTATTTGAGCTTCTTCTTGTTCAATCATCGGATCCTACCAACGAAAAGAAAAATAATTATTATCTAAGCTTTATCGTAGATTTAATCAAGTGTAGAAACTAATATATATATTACTTACACTGACGCATTCGTTGAGGTTTTCAACTGGAGGTGATGTCGAAGCTTCCATTGGTGAAAGTGATGTAGAAGTCGAACTTACTAGGGTAATTGATTTGGGAGTGTTGGTGTTGGATAGAAATTAGAATCAGAAAATTAAACTATGCGGGCTTTGCTTCTTGGTGTTAATCGATATCACCATCAACCATATTTGTTGGGCTTGATCCAATAAAAAGTTGTGATTAATCTTATAATTATATTTATTAATCTGAAACGTTTTTTTAGAACTAAAAATTATAATAATATTTATTAATCTGAAAACTAATAACTAAACATTAATATTTGAACAGTAATAAAATTTTAAATATATAAAGTGCGGTTTACACAAAAAAATCCACACCGAACCATATATACGGTGCGGTTCGATGAATAAAAAATAAACCACGGTTAGACGGTTAATATGTGATACGGTGTGGTGCGGTGTGGTGCGGGCGGTTTTTGAAAATCGCTGCACACCCTAGCAAGCACCCCGACCCACGAAGTTCAGACTTCTCCCCCTCCTCCACTAATGGAGGTTGGGGGAGCCACATTTATCCTCATTTTCTTTTTACTTACTTCCTTGTTCATGTACGTTGTTCTTTGTTTTTGTTTTTATTTAAAAAAACACTTTCCCACGCCGGCCACCTCCGTCAGCCACGTCACCACCTCCGCCCACCCTCGCCGGCCACGCTGTCCACCTCCGCCAGCCACGCTGCCCATCTCCGCTAGCCACGCTGCCTCTGCCCCTCCACCTCACCCCTCCGCTGCTGCCTCGCCCCCTGCTAAGCCGCCTCCGCCCGCCGCCTCGCCATAGCCTCGCACTTCCCGTCGGAATACGAAAACAAAAATAAAATAAATTAGAACATTCCCACGGAATTCCCGTGGGAATCCGCCGCCTAACCCACCACCACATTCCGTCACTTCTCGCCACGTATCACTCATGAGTCTCCCTTGTGGAGCTCATTTTCTCCGGACCTGGTCATGAGCTCTTTTCTCCCGCTGTGGAGCCATTTCTCCCCTTGTGGGAGCCCCTTCCGATGAAGACGAGGACCTCGATCGTTGGACAAAGAAAGTGTAGAGTATTGTGGATTTGGCTTAATAGCCTTTTTCTGGTAGGTTCTATAGCTCTTTGGTCCAAGTTTGGGGTTTTCTAGCTTTCTGTCGGCTTTTGTCACTATTGTTTTGTGTGTGTGCTCCTATGCGAGCCTTTGTTCTCTACCGGATAATGATGTCATCGGAGAGACCCTTTGGGCTATTTAGTCCATGTACTTTTGTTTGTCAATTCAAGCTATCGTTTAGAAAAAAATATCTATTCTATTTATTAAGCCTCATGACTTTGGTTAAACTGTCTTCAATTTTGTCTGTAATTCTTAATTCAAGGAATAAAATTACAAATCAAACTAAATCAAACAAACCACCCATTAACTATTTCATACCTTACGTTGAACATCCTATCAAATTAAATTGTAGACCGTATATTTTTAAGAAATAACACTAAATATAAAAAATTACCACTACACAATATTTATCTATTTCCAATTTTTTCCTTCTATTTTTAGTATTATTATCTCATAATTAAATATGCATAATATTATATAGCACAGACGTATGGGTGTGCAAAACTACTGGTTATATTTAAGGGTGATGACTATAATAAACCATCAATTGGTCTGTATCAAATGACCAATTAGATTTTATTTTATAAAATAAAAAAGGATTATTAAATAACGTACCTTCATAACCTCATAATAACAACCAATTCTATTTTTAGTATATTTCTTATTAAAACTATTTATAATAATTAACTTTATTTTAGTTGCAATTTTTAGTATATTTCTTATTAAAACTATTTTAGTTCCACAAATACTAGTTTTCTTTGTAAGTGAGGCCAGGCCAATGAAACTATCATGATTATCACAGTCCAATATATACTTAAGACGACACAATAAAATATGATCTCATAGTTGACAACGGAATTCACTTTCGTTCTAAATTGAATTTATTCATAGTGCAAGGAATTAGTGTTTTAGGTTGAGTCTATTATTTCATGGTGCAAGGAATTAGTGACGTTTTTTAGATTGATTCATAGTGCAAGAAAATTAGTCCCGTTTCGTTCCATTCTTTCATATTTTACTTGGTCATAGTGTGAGTATTTTGCTTGGGGATACGCTTGAAAAGAAAAACCTAAATCATTCACTAAACCATCAACAATCATTACATCATGTGAGTAAGTAAAAACACGAATCCTGGTGCTTAAAAACTCCCAAACTCGAGGAAATCAAAGACAACACACACTAGCTAATGGGCCAAAACCACACCCACAAACCCTAACCTAACATCAAATCATCACATCTTCATCAACAAATGCAATCAAATCTAACTAGTTATCCTCCACACATCAGCTATGGCAGCTACTGTAACAAGTCTATACATATACATATATATATATATATATATATATATATATAGATTTTGCTATGGTAACTGTGAGCAACCACCGTGAGCACCATAAGCAAATCTCTCATTTTCTTGCGTTTTTTCGATTCTCAACGCCGCCAATACCTACGTAGACAATCTCATATCCATTGCTAACCTAAATCACCCTCTCCAACACGTTAATTTTTAAGAAATCATCACATCGGTATGTCGTCCACATGTGAAGAATAAATAATGGATTTTCTTAAAAATTAACGTGTTGGAGAGGGTGATTTACGTTAGCAATGGATATGAGATTGTCTACGTAGGTGTTGGCGGCGTTGAGAATTGAAAAAACGCAAGAAAATGAGAGATTTGCTTATGGTTTCTTGTATATATATATACAAGAAATGGAGCTTGTAAGAAAAATGAAAGCACTATTAACGACATATATAGAAGCCCCCACCCCCAATCGCATGTCCGACTTAAAATCCAAGTTCAATTGGCATAATAATGTTATTGCATGAAAAGATTTTCCGACGACTACCTTCACTGGTTATCTTTTAATTAACCACCGCTTGCATGAGAAACCCTTAACCATTAGCCGCCATTACTTTATCAAAGGCACAGAAAGAGAAAGCATCAACAGGCAAGTGGCCACCTCGATATCATCCTCCGTAATGATCAGAAAGGAGGAGGACGACCCATCTCCTCCACCTCCTTCTTCGCCTGTTGTCTCAATCGGAGAGTGATTTCTGTGCGGCGGCGCGTTCATCCCACGCCACCCACGCTCAGGGTGGGTGCGCATGTGGCCGTGGAGCGCTTTCGGCGACAAGAACTTCTTGCCACACTCTGGGCAGGGCGGCCCAGCTCGGATTCTCCTCCTTTCGCCGTGCCTGAGAACGCTCCTTGAGGCTCTTGTACGCGCCTCCGCCGCCGACGCCCTGATGGTGGTGCACTTCCGGCGGACGAAGAGAGAGGAGGCGACGGCGGCGCCACATGGGTCTTCCATGGCTGCCATATCTGATAACTATATATCTACAGAGAGAAGGGAAATTCGTGGGCGTTGCTCGTTTATTATTGGTGATGAATATAAGTTTAGTGCTTATCGGCGGTTACTTGTAAGAATGATTATCTGTGACCACCTTTAGTTAGTTTTTGTCTGACCAAGGTTGTATTGTCTGTGAAGTGAATCTCGCTACTGTTTGGGAGTTAGTTGGCGGTTACGTTCGAGGTTTGAGTTGAGGGTCTTTGAAATGACCAAACTGCCCCTGGGTGGAAAACGGTTTTTATAAGGGGCACGGCCCAAGATCTCGTATGTATGTTAATCTAAATATGTGTCCCTTAGACGTCTTTGTTAAGCAACCTCGTAATCATTGGATGTGTGTAGACAAAATGTCGGAAGTCATGTGTTATGATGATGATATTGGCATCAGTAATATGAACTGAACTTAGCTGTGATTCAGATCCATTACAGTACCTGTTAGACCTTTTTGGTCCATACATATTAGAGAGTTTTGATGGACTATGTAATTGTAATGACGTTAGGTCTATAAATTAAGCAATTCGATTTGTGATTAATAAAATATCTAAGTTCATGATAATATTCAACCATGCACTATATATGAGCTAAAATTGATTAAATTGTTGAATACTTGATTCACATATGATTTTATGATTTGTTGATGAGACTAGGTGATCGCATGTTATAGACAGCCCATGTGATACGATATATCGTTCTGTGCTATATATGGAAATAATGCATGAGATATCCTACTGAGCTATAAAAGGAAAATATGCTGTTTATATATGGAAAGTGATATATCCGTTGATACCAGTTTATTCCTGGACGAAAACCACTTATACGATTCTTTGCATGCTTTCCACTGAATTTAATGTGCAATATTAAATTAATACCTTTCCTTATGCTGATTGGAATATTACAATTAGGAAAGATTTGATTTGATTGACTATGTGGATAAGGTGCTATTATATGCTATGTGCTATAACGGGTGTGATCTATTATATAAGGAAAGTTCTGCCATGATATGATAAATCGAATGAAGTATGCTCTGATCTGATTTGCGTGCTAAACATGGTTTGATCTAATACTATGAGCTGTACATGGAAAACGTGCTAATGTGATGCTATCTCGTGTGCTATATTTGGAAAGTGATTAATCTGGATTGATTTACGCTAGAAACAGATAACAGGGAATCACTTATGGAAAGTCCTGACATGGTAAATATATGCGAAATGGTTGAATATGCTTGAGAACGAAATTGAGCCCTTATATGAAATATAATCATGCTTTAATGTGATATATGACCGTTGTGATGATTTATTAAGAGCATGATTTATATGGTATGATTGACTCGAAAATTACATGGAAGCTATGCTTGATTTGGTGATTATTATATGATATTATTTTCCATGTGAGGTGCTAATTGAAAAGGATTATATATGAGCTGCACTTCAGATTTTCGAGGTACTAAGAACTTGAGAACATACGCCTACGAGAGATTTTTTTTGCAGAAACATACTAAGAGATTCATGAGCCTTTTACTTGCGATAGCTTTCTGCCTACCTAAGCTTTAACTTGCGATTCCATCACTGAGCGAGTGATTCATCCAGATATTCCAACCTCCCGCCATATATTCTGTCTTCGGACGTGTTGTCTTCGACGTGAGCAATCCCAAGGAGGCAAGGTCAACGTTTACGCACACGTGAAGGGAAGGACGAGTTCCGGGGGCCCTTCGGTAGCGAGCTGTGTCTGTCGGGATCAGGAGATTCCGAGAAACGAAACTCGGCGTGTGGTAACCTAGTAGTGTCTAGTGTTCGACTTGTTTCGGTTGTGTATTGGGCTAATCAATCAGTTTTGTATCCAGCTACGGTGCATTATAGTGATTGGTTAAACTCTTGGGGAGCAAACCCCAAGGAGAGGAGTAAATCCCAGTTGGGGATATAACCTCTATAAAAATCCTATCTCGCATTTACTTTACAGTTATTTCCTTTTCGCTGTGAGACAGACCCGGCACACATCCGTTGTTACTAGGATATATCAGGCATACTCATCACAAGCATCAGTAGGCATGTCTAAGTCACTATACTTAGGATTTGTGAAAAGAAGAACTTTAAAATTTTTGTAAGCCTAATTCACCCCCTCTTAGGCACATTTATATCTTCAGTACCCAATATGTCGTTTCTATTGTAATATTTTAGCGATGATTTTTTTACAGTTTTCTTGTATGTAATATGAATTTAGTCCCCAAAAGATTGTGATAGCTCAAGCACAATAGGTGACGAATGAACAATATATCTATCTGAATCTTGACTGAGGGAGAAAGAGAGAGAGAGTGAAAGAGGATCTTTATTCATACTTGTAAATAGAAAACAGCTGCGTGGAAGGATCTCTGGCCTCAGAAATCTTCTCAACTCTCAAAAATTCACATTAAAATAAATATCACAACCTACCAGAAGATTCAACCTCCTAAATATCTTCAGATCTCCTGAATCAAGGAAAAAAAAGCAAGATTATTATGTCTAATAGAGGGTTTCGATCATCAGTTGGACTTGATATGGCAACATCATTGAAGCCCATTACTCCTTATTCAAGCAGATCATCATCACACGCCATGATAGCTTCACCTTCTTACAAGAACAAAGCGAAGAGAAAGCACAAGGTAGATTTGAGCACTAGCTTCCTTCAAGAACAAAGGATACTCGACCCAAAAATGGTCTCAAGAAAGACGATTGTTAAGAGGAAGACGACCCTCGTCGTCGGTGAAATCGGCGGCCAGTACGAAGATACCTTCAACGATGTCAAAATGGTCAGTGCAAAGCAACTCCGTTGATTATCTGAGATCTATTACGTACAGACTTCTATTCTAACTTCTAAGTAGTATTAATGGCGGCAGGAGCTCATAGACTACTTCACATTCAAAGCTGTAAGAACAGTTCTTGAACAGCTTTACGAGATGAACCCACCGCAATACACATGGTTCAACAAGTAAGCTACATACTATATATATAATCCAAGCCCTTCAATTTTTTTTTTCTTTTTTCTAAGTTTCTTTAACTTTTGATGTTTACTTTTGGACAGCTTCGTAGCAGATAATGTGCCCAACAAAGGGACGCGTTTTCTTCAGATTCTCGTCAAGGTAATGTAATGAAATGAAAACCAACAAATGCGCAGCAAATTATTGCAAGGAAAACGTAGATTTGCTATGGATGTTTTTGACAGGAAAGGCGAGAGCTTGCAGAGAGAGTGATGATCACGCGCTTGACTTTGTACGGAAGATGGATCAAGGTGCCATTTTGATCCTTGCCCTTTTCGTGAATTTTGATTATATATATATATGTATATATTATGTTGTTTTGAATGAAGCAGAAATGTGACCATGGCGAGATATACCAAGAAATATCAGATGAGAATTTGAAGCTGCTGAGGGATAGGCTTATGGAGACTATCGCATGGCCGTCCGATGAGAATAATAGTAATAATGATGAGAAAAATAAAGATGGTTCAGATTGACAAATTGTTTGATGGGCTTCTTGTAATTATCAATTTTTTATCCCTTGATACGAGCTTACTAGTATCACAGAACCAGTTTACGCTTTGAGAAGACATTAGTGATATTGTCACAAATATTCAACTTATCGAACTTAATTTCCACCAATGTCTCGAATGAAAATTAACTTAATATTTACTGTTTTCAACTGAATTTTCAGTAATTAAAATTAATAAATATAAAGACAGAACTTGATGGTGACGATGATGATGTAATCAACAAGGCTAATGTTCTTTGACGACGATCAAGTTTGTAAGAGAAGAATATTTATTGCCTTTTGCGCTGTTGGGGGGCTTTTCAGTCATTTACTGTGATTTTTTTTGGAAACGGGTCACTAAATAAAAGGAAAATAGTACAAAAGCCTTGGCCGGCAAACACAAACTGGTAACAAGCTACCAGTGAACAACCAAACCAAAATCAGCAGAACCGCTCAAATCAAATATCTACCAAGCTATACGCCAAACACACCTAAGTGGATAGATCTGAGATACATCAATAAGTATCATAAATCACCAATTAAACGGTCTGCTTTAGGGCCCTTGGTGAGAACATCCTCTTCCTCCATATCGGCGAGAACACCAAATGTATTATGGAACTCTGTGTCCGCACTTTGATCATTGCCATTGCTAGTCGAACAACCTTCATTAGCTGATCGACTTATCCCCCCGCCCCCGCAGTGGGTAAGACTCTCGTGTTGTCCCCCCTGCCGATGCACCACAGCAGGTGTAGTTGTCTCTGGCTCCTCAAGCATCTTCGCCTTATTCCTGCGCTCGGCGCCATGTATGCCGAGGAACTATTGCGTGTTTTGGTGCAGGGACGGGAACTTGCCTCATGTTCCTACTAGCCGGTTTCGGCAAGTCCTTTCATGGCTGTTTGGCCATGTTCTTGGGGCAACCCCCTCGCCATGGTTCCAAATGTTACACGTAGCGCATTTCTTGGGTCGTCATTCATATTCAGCCCTAATAGGCACAACACCCGACAGTCCTCCATCCTTAGCTGGTATTCTAACATTGAAGCTTTCGATGAAAGGCTCCTCCAATGATTTCTTGACGCATATCCTTGCATATTCAAGTCTTTCGACCTTAGCCGTCATGACGCCAGCAAATAATGGCTTGCCTAGAACGCTCGCAACGATTCCAAGCCCCTCCTGGGTCCATAATTCCGATGGCACATTACACAACTTGATCCATAATGGACAGCCAAGTGCTGCTTTTTCTCAAACGACATGCCAATCCTCCAAGCTTCAAGAAATAGGGGCTGCCCTTGCATGAGCCAAGGCCCCCCTTCCAAGACCGCAGCAACAGCATCGGCCGTCGCAAACCGAAATTTGAAAAAACCATTTATCGTCGTTCGAATTTCGATGATATCCCGCCACATAGCCCTAGCAAACCGCTCAACGTGAGGGAAGTACGGTCTCTTCCCAAGAAAATACCAACCATGATTCCATCTCGCCGTCCCTTTTTGGATCACATCCCACAAAGGGCAGGCCTCGGCCACACCATCAATCATCGTCGGCGCCGTATAGGATAAATCAAGACGCATCGGGGAGGTGTGACGCTTCTGCTCACGATTAGTGATGGCGCCCTGAATAACAGCAGCGAAAGAGGGATTTGCCTCCTTTATCAAACATTCGCTGAGGTTTCGGCCCAGATGGGTTAGCCTTTGCCGTAGCCTCAAGTAAGGGTCGAGGGCCGTCACTAGGAGCCATAGGCCCAGCAGATAAAACCTTCGGCGGCTGTTCCAAATTCATCAACGCCGTCGATGGAGTAGGTTGTTTCTCGATGCGTTGGGCGTGATTGGCGCTAAATCCTCTGTCTGTTGATGCGTGGCCCGAGAAATAGGAAAACAGCGATCAGGTAGTCGTGGCGGATGGTGCTCGTCAGCTGTAGCGACCCTCACCCTCTAATCGCTAGTTAGCGATAAATCGCATTGGGTTTAGCAGCGAAAGCCGCGGAGAACCCATTTTACAAAAATATTTATTTGTACAAAATGTTACTACGAACGGGCCGAAGGCCCAAATCATCCTATCACTCCCCCACAGGTCGTCATCCATGTACAGCCCCGCCCTCAAAAGCCCATGGAAGCTCCGATAGCCAGCCTCGATCGTGGCTTACCTGCAACACGTAAACACTGAGCTATTGCCCAGTAGGTGAAATAGTGCACATGCACGTGTGACTCGCTCACATCCAGTCACCCCTAATTCTCACCAATGCAACACTATCACTCATCACAACCGGGATACACTCACCACCTCACAACGGGCCCCGGGCTCCATACTGTGCACCATCATGCGAAATCACTACCACGATCACGAACACAACCACAACACGATCACAACACTACGGCAGTGGCCTACACCGAGCAGCCTCCCTGAGCCATATCAGGTCACTCTCTCAGGTCGCCTCTTCTGCCTAATGCGGTGCCTACGCTGGTAGCCTACACCAGGTCCCGTAAGGGTACCCAGGTCGCACCCTCCAGGTCGCCTCCTCCCGCATGCGACAGCGTGGCCTACAGTAGCTAGCCTACTTGGGGATATCCCAAGTCGCTCCTTTCTAGGTCGCCCGCAGTCTGCCGCATAATGTCCAACGGGCCAATGGCTCACTGTCACAAGCGCTGGTGCACAGCAGATGCCCACACTCACATGACTCCTCTACGGGTCGACAGCCAATATCGGCTACACGCTCAATAGGGACAATACAGTACCACCGTTCCACCACGGTACACTCCGTGAAATGACGTGTAATGCACTTGCAGATATTTAACATGATAATACATGGTAACATGATGCTACATGAAAACGCACGTTAACACATAAATCACATAATTCATCGAAGCACATAAATTCACATAAATATCACATTGGTGTTTACGCGTTGTAAGTGAAAATTCACCTACCTGTCCTCCCGATACCGTCGACTATGAAATTTGGTGGAATCCCTAAATATCGAGCCTCTGAGCAAATAAATATTATTAGTATATTTACTAATATTGTACAATTAAATTTTAATACTAGTCTAAGTTAAGTAAATACCCCACGCTATCTAAATTAAGTTTCGCCCGAAAGTTTATTAAAATATTGGTCAAAGTCGGGTCTAATTCACATAAAATCTCGCCGAAAGTATAAGTGAATCGCCCGATTTGTTATAATCAACACTTTGTTTCGCCGAGAGCTCAAATCGCCCGATTAATGGTGTTCCTAAGTTAAATCGCCGAGGCTTCTTTGAGGTGTAAATCGCCCGATTTGCATGGCCTCCAAATCGCTCGATTATTATCATGCATGGAAAGGATTTCGCCCAATTAGTCACACATTTGCATGGGATTCGCCGAGTTTCTCACCAAATCGCCCGATTCCTTATTGAAGTTTACACTCGCCCGATTGTAATACCTTTAATTCTCCAACATTCGCCGATTCAACTAGCAAAACATATTTTATAATGCTCGGTGAAAGTCCTAGGTCCTTGAGTGAAATAGATTGATTTACTTGTAGAGTTGGTCTAGGTTTCGATCGAAGGTTAATGTTACTTGCTTCCAAAAATCACCGAATTTTATTAAGTCTTCTAATCGCCCAAAGATTCCCTCTAACCCAGGAATTCTACGCTATATGAACATCAAACACTAAAGGCATCAAAATTCTTATCACTATGATCCCCTTCGAAAATTATATCAATTTCAGAAAACGGTACGGTCTCTAAACATCAAATTCACGAGAATCTGCTTAAGCCTCGAAATTATTAGAACTTATCATTTAAATACTTAAGACCCTAACTAGGGTTTTCTAAACATAATAGGTTCCGACGCTTGCTATCTAGTCTTGGATTATATAAAGTCATTTATATAATATAAACTTATTAATCATATCGAAACTATACACGTAATACCAGCCCCTATTAACTCATAAAATCATAATATTCCTAGGTATTACAAGCATTGTTCTAATGCCGAGAATTCCATAAAGTCTATACTGTTCCTAGATTGAAGTTATCTAACCTATTTGATATCACCTTAAATCTCATGTATGTATCATGTAAGATCATGTAAGAATATATATAACTACCGAAAGTGACTCAGACACATTTAATCATAAAGACTTCTACACACCTTACCACGAAATTTGAAGTGTTGGAGTTTTCGTGAGTTCTTGGCTTTGTTTATCTTTCTTCCGATGTTTTCTTCTATTGTGGGGAACGAGGGTTTCTTCACTTACTATGCACAACACTTCAGATATATATATCACTTTGATTTTCGTGAGTTGATTAGACGTGAACGTTTTTCCTTTAGGCCTAAGCAAAGTCCCATCTTATGTTTTTATGGGCCTTTATTCAAAATTTTTATTCTTTATTAATTTGAGTATTTGGGCTTGTTTCCAATATTACTAATACTAAGTGCAAGTGTGGCCCAAACTTTAATTGTACTAACACTATTGTTTTCGTTAAGCCCTTTATTTAAGTTCTAAAATTAATCCTGCATCTTTATAATTCATATTTATCGACTAAAATCTTAAATACTTTGTCTAAAATCTCTAATTTAAATACTTATACAACTAATTGGTTGCTAAATCCCATATTAAATTTTTACGGGTATTACATCAGCGGAGACGTCCTCCTCAGTCAGAACCGAGTTGGTGGCGGCGGTGGTGTGCCACGGCGTAACGGAGGGCGATTATCAAGGCGCGGGTCGCGAAGCGGGACAAGAGTTTTAGTCACATGGCGGTCACGGCGGCTAGGTTTCCACAGCAGCGCAGGAGTTTGTCGTGGCTCCGGTAGGGCAGAAAAAGATTAAGACCCGTTCAGAGGCGGAGGTGGTGGCCGTTGTTCTCTCGGACCGCCACAAACACGCTCAAGAAGAGCGTCAAAGGTAACCATGTCGAATCTATCAGAGAAATCCACAATATTGCTCCGAAGGCTATCATAATCCGGTATGGGTCCAAGAGTATCTCCATCGGCGGTCATGGGCGCCGTTTTCGAAAGGCCGCACGCGGTTCATCAGCGCGGTAAAGGACAACGAGTCAAATTGGTTGCCGAACGAAGGGTAGCCTCGTTTCAGCGAATCTAAATCAACCGAAGGTGCGGCAGCAGCGAGACCCTCAGAAGAAGATTGAAAGGTGGATCCACACATGGCTGAGGAAGAAGCCATAGGATCTGAAAATCCAGAAAAACGAAGAAGAAGAAGATGAAAGGTCACAAAGTGGGGGAGAAGAAGATGAAAAGTCGGGGGGGGGGGGGAGAGGGAGGTGGTTCAGCCTCCTCCCATCGCCGTTTGAGCCCGGGGATGGAGGATGGGGGTTGGTCGTCGCCGATCAGCAGTATGGCAGAGTGAGTCGGCGGTGAGGAGGGGTGTGGAGGTGATGGGAGGTGGCGGCTATTAGGGTTTGGTTTGAGAGAAAAAATCTAGAGTGTTATCTTATATAATATATATAAGCCAAGTGATAGGTACAAAGAGAGAGACTTTGTATAATTTTTGTGTTCAAATGACCAATAGGAGGCCCTATTTATGGGCCAAGATTTACAACCAACCAATTAAATTAATGTAATAAAATATTGATCCAACCATACCTATGAATGGGCATCCATACCTATAATTTTATAATACTCCCCCTTGGATGTCCATCACAAAATTATTTTCATCTAATTATATAACTGTCTCTTTAAAAACCTTATTAGGAAAGACCCAATGGGACAAAAACCTAATGAAGGGAAAACGAGTGCAGCGTATATTTTATCCACCTGATGTAAACATTACTCAAGATCTTTGAGCCTCCGGAGTCCAATTAGATCTACAAGTTTTTCAAATAATCTTGGAGGTAGCGCTTTGGTTAATAGATCTGCGAGGTTATCACTTGATCGAACTTGTTGTACGTCAATTTCGTCGGTCTTCTGAAGATCGTGCATATAGAAGAATTTAGGCGATATATGTTTGTTTCTATCGCCTTTGATGTAACATTCCTTTAACTGAGCACTACATGCTGCATTGTCTTCATATAAGATCGTCGGAGGTAACTTTTCCGATAATAAGCCACAAGTTTGTCGTATATGCTGGATTATCGATCGCAACCAAACACATACTTTGCTAGCTTCGTGAAACGCTAAAATTTCCGCATGAAGATGAAGTAGCGGTTAAACTTTGTTTAACTGACCGCCAAGAAATAGTAGTTCCACCATATGTAAATAGATAACCCGTTTGCGATCGAGCATTATGTGGGTCGGATAGAAAACCAGCATCTGCATATCCGATTAGATCTGACCTGGACTCATTTGAATAGAATAATTCCAAATCAGTTGTTCCTTCTAGGTATTGAAAAATTCGTTTAACACCGTTCTAATGTCTACGAGTTGGTGACGAACTATATCTCGCCAATAAATTTACAGCAAACGATATATCAGGTCGCGTATAACTCGTAAAATACATTAGTGCTCCTATAGAACTAGGATATGGTACTTCAGCGCCAAGCAATTTTTCATCATTTTCTCGAGGTCTGAATGGATCTTTATTCACATCTAGAGATCGAACAATCATCGGAGTATCCAATGGATGAGCTTTATCCATATAAAATCTTTTCAATACCCTTTTTGTATATGTTTATTGACATACAAATATTCCGTTCTTCAAATATTCAATCTGCAAGCCAAGACAAAATTTCGTCCTTCCGAGATCTTTCATTTCGAACTCCTTTTTCAAACAACTAACGGCCTTTGATAACTCTTCAGGAGTTCCAGTTATACTGATATCATCAACATATACTGCTATGATGACAAAATCATTTCCACATCTTCTAATAAATATACAAGGGCAAATTTGATCATTTTTGTATCACTCTTTTAATAAATATTCACTTAGGCAATTATACCACATACGCCCAGATTGCTTTAATCCATAAAGCGATTTGTTGAGTTTAATTGAGTACTCATCACGGGGCCCTGAATTTTCAGGCAATCGAAATCCCTCAGTGTCAAGTGAGCCATATAAATAGGCAGTGACAACATCCATTAGACGCATATCGTGTTTTTCACGTATTGCCAGATTTATTATATAACGAAAAGTTGTTGCATCCACCATAGGGGAATATGTCTTCTCATAATCAATACCAGGTCTTTGCGAAAAACCTTGTGCCACAAGCCGGGCTTCGTATCTCACAATTTCAGCCTTTTCGTTTCTCTTTCTGATAAAACCCATTTGTATCCAACCGGCTTTATATTCTCTGGTATACGGACTATAGGTCCGAAAACTTTTCGTCTCTCAAGTGATTTTGATTCAGCATCGGTTGCATCTTTCCATTTTGGCCAATCATTTCTTTGTCTGCATTCTTTTACAGACCTTGGTTCATGATCCTCATTCTCATTAATCTCATTCATTTCATGTAGCGCTACGTTAAATGAGAATTTATCGTCAACGTTGACTTTATCTCGGTTCCATCTTATTCCATCCTGGGCGTAATTTATCGAGATCTCTTCATTATCATTATTTCAATTTGTTCAGGTACCTGAATTTCATTCTTATCATCATTTATGCCCATCGACTCTTCTCTACTCGATAAGTCCTCGATTGGACCATTCTTATTATTTGCTCATTTTCTTTTCCGATGATTTTTATCTTTGGAACCGGAGGGCCTACCACGCTTCAGTTGTGGTTTAAGCTCAATCGTATTATCTGTTTGTTCTGCAGGAACATCAATTTTAGCAGGAGCGTTAACAGTTGGAATGTGTGACTTTGTCACTCTTTTTGGGTCAGCAAAACTGTCTGGCAATTGGTTCGCTAACCTTTGTAAATGAATTATCTTTAGTTCACATTCTTTTGTTCGAGGACCATAATGATTTAGCGATAATTCATTCCAACTAATATTTCTTTCCAACTGTTTCTTTTCTCCCCCTAATGTCGAAAAATTCATTTCATCGAAGTGACAGTCGGCAAATCTGGCCGTGAAGCGATCTCCAGTTAAGGGTTCTAAATATTTTATAATTGATGGAGATTCAATCCGACATATATTCCCAACCTCCTTTGAGGTCCCATCTTTGTGCGTTGTGGTGGTGTAATTGGAATATATACTGCACATCCGAAAATTCTTAGATGAGAAATATCTGATTCCTGACCATAAACCATTTGTAACGGGGAGATATCATGATAACTTGTTGGCCTGATGCGGATTAGTGCTGCTGCATGTAATATAGCATGTCCCCAACAAGACGATGGAAGTTCCGACTTCATCAACGGCCTTGCAATTAATTGCAGGCGTTTAATCAACGATTCTGCAAGACCATTTTGTGTATGGACATGTGGCACAGGGTGTTCGACACCGATACCGATAGACATACAATAATCATTAAATGCATTGGAAGTAAATTCGCCAGCATTATAAAGTCGTATTTTCTTTATCGGATAATTTGGAAAATGTGCTCTTAATCTAATTAGCTAAGCAAGTAATATCGCAAATGCCACGTTTCTCGTAGATAATAAACATACATGGGACTATTTACTTGATGCATTAATTAATACCATGAAATATTTAAATGGTCCACATGATGGATGTATCGGTCCACAAATATCGCGATGTATACGCTCCAAAAATGCAATAGATTCAGTCATTACTTTCATTTGTGATGGTCGAATAATTAACTTCCCTTTAGAGTAAGCAATACATGCTAATTCTTTCAATTGAAGAATCTTCGGGTTTCTCAATAAATGTCCGCGTGAATTTTCAATTATTTTCGCATCATAATTGTACCGGGATGGCCCAACCGGTCATGCCAAACATTAAATGTACTGTCATTGGTAAACTTTTGGATAGCATATGATTCAGTTGTTCGAAGATATGTGTAGTATAGCCCAGAGTCAAAAGAGGGTAATATTTCTATGATTTTTTTCATGCGAAATCACTTGTGTAATGTGCAAATATTCAATATCTCCCTTTTGTGCAGTCTCAACATGATATCCGTTAATTCGAATCACTTTAAAGCTTAATAAATTTCTTTGAGACTTAGAGGAATATAAAGCATTTTCAATAATCAGCCTTGTTCCTCTGGGCAATAATATATTAGCTCTTCCGGAGCCTTCAATTATATTTATAGTACCCGATATAGTAATCACACTGATTTCTTTCATATTAAGATACTCGAAATATTTCTTATTTTTCAGAATTGTATTAGTCGTTGCACAATCCGGAAGACATAATTCTCCATTGCACATGCTGGTGTCCATCATATAAAATCCTTTATAAACAAACATATAATTAATATTAATACATATTATTGAAAATAAATGATACATAGCAAACTCAGGAATAGCATCCAAATAACACTCATAGCAAGCATAACAATATTATTGAAAACAAACGATACATAGCAAACACATGAATAGCATCCAGATAACAATCATAGCAAACATAACAATATTATTGAAAACAAACGATACATAGCAAACACATGAATAGCATCCAGATAACAATCATAGCAAACATAACAATATTATTGAAAACAAACGATACATACCAAAGCACACAATATAAATCATTTAATAAAGTGATAGCTGATTAAATTTCTTCATTGAGGAGCAGAAAATCGTCGGCATCGAAATTAACACCTTCTTCACTAACACCCGAAGTTGAAGTAATTGTACCCTGAACAAAGTTCGTTTCAGTTTTCTTTCCTTTGCCCATTGATTCTTGATACAGCTCAACAAGGTATTGGGGCATACGGCAAGTGCGAGACCAATGGCCCGGACCACCGCATCGATAACATTTTTAGCCATTCCCTTTCTGTTCAGTTTGCTTCTTTTTATTTTTACCGTCATAAACTTTCTTATTCTGGGAAAGATTTTGATGACCACCACGGAAATATTGATAACCACCACCATGATAACTCCGACCACAACCACGACCTTGGCCACGGCCACGTCCACCGCGATGTCCACCACGACCACGTCCACGGCCATTACCTCGACTATTATTGTTATTAACATTGATTGCATTCGCTTCAGGGAGTGCGGCAGTACCAGTTGGTCGGGATTCATGATTTTTCATCAGCAACTCATTGTTTTGTTCAGCCAATAGTAAGCAAGAAATAAAATCTGAGTACTTTTCAAAGTTCTCTCTCTCTCTCTCTCGATATTGCTGTTGTAGAATGACATTTGATGGATGAAATGTAGTGAATGTTTTCTCCAGCATAATTGCATCGGTAATAGTTTCTCCACATAATTTCAGTGTAGAAGTAATTCTATAAACGACAGAATTATATTCGCTTACCGATTTAAGGTCTTGCAAGAGTAAATTCACCAATTCATACCTTGCATTTGGGAGAATAACAATCTTTAAGTGGTTATATCGATCTTCCAAGTTTTTCCACAAGTCTTTCGGGTCTTCACCGTTAAGTACTCAATTTTGAGATTTTCATGAATGTGGTGATGAAGAAAAATCATTTCCTTCGCCTTGTCCTGCTCGGATATTGCATTGGTCGGTTAGACGGTATCACCTGGACCTTTTGCTTTCAAATGAATTTCGGCATCTAGTGCGCAAGATAGATAATTTCGGCTAGTGATATCGAGTGCAACAAACACAAGGCTCGCCAAATTCGTCATATTACTATAAAATACAAAAAGCATTTCAACAATGATAATACAACAAAATATTACATGCATGACTAATCTTAATAAAAATAATATTCGAAAAATATAGTGGGTATAGCAAATTATTTTGAATATATAATCAGACGTTGTTACTAGTGGGCATTACAAACCGGCACATATCAGGTGGTACAAACCATCACATGATAGACGGTATAAACCGAACCAAGCTAGTCGGATAAACCGAACCAAGCTAGTCAGAGAAACCGAACCAAGCTAATCGAAGAAACCAAACCAAGCTAGTCAGAGAAACCGAACCAAGCTAGTCAGAAAAATTAATATGCCACCCTGGAATTCGAAATCTGGACCTCCCATCACGTAGAGTTGATAGTATTCCGCGAAACCAATCGAACTATGGCATTTTGTTGTATATTGTATATATATTTTATATTTGTATAATATTGTCATAAATATGAAATAAAATTATTATACCTTAATTATGTCCGTACAAATCTTCGGCAGAAATTAGCGTCGTCGGCGGAGATCGGCGTAGTCGGTAGAGGCTCGTGCTGATAACGTGTTATAAAATACTTATATAATATATATAAGCCAACATGTGATAGTTTATAGTTACAAATAGAGAGACTTTATATAATTTTTGTGTGTTCAAATGACCAATAGGAGGCCCTATTTATAGGCCAAGATTTACAACCAAACAATGAAACAATGAAATTAATGTAATAAATTATTTATCCAACCATACCTATGAATGGGCATCCATACCTATAATTTTATAATATAGAGGAACTTTTTTCTCTTGATGAACTATTACTATGATTATTCTCACGAATTTTCCCTCAATACCACAGGGGTTAATTTGTCATTTTGCATTCTCCTTCCTTATCTCCTTATCCAAGAAAGAAGGCGACTAATTTTCTTCCTTTAGAGTATAGAGAGTGAAGTGTGTGAAAGCTTAGTAGCCAAAAATGTCTCTTTGCGGCTCGTTTTGCGTTTCGTTTGTTCACCAGTCAGCTCAGAGGACCCATCCGCTGTTCGGCCCGACCCGACCCGTTTCGTCCCCAAGGAGGTGCTTCGTGATTGAGGCCAAGACCCGAACCAGAACGCAGGACAGAGCTGCTCGACACTCTCGCATACGCAAGAAGGCATTTTCTTTTGTTTATTTCCTTAATGTGCGAATGCGTGAATTTCGAGCTATTTATCTGCGTTTGGGATATGTGGTTTGATGGGCAAATGTTGAAATTCGTAATAGCGTGCAATGTAGATGATTCGGAGTGTTTGAAGATCGTAAATTTACTTCTAATGGAGCCATCTAATTGAGGTTCTTGATGTGTAAGCAATCTATTGCCACATGCAGATATTCCTTCACTTCAGTAGGAATTGCTTGTTGAATGGAAATCAGTTTTTTACGTCCGCAATGTGTTTGTTTTATTGCCTAAGTAGCATTGCAGTCGTTTTGGTTCTAAGTTGCAGTTCTTACAATATGGGCCTTAAATGATTCTTAAAAAAGGGAGTTAAAAATTCTAACTTTTTCCAGGTTGAAGGGACACCCGAAAGACCTAGACTCTGTGTGTTTCGTTCCAACAAGCATATGTACGTTCAGGTGATCGACGATTCGAAGATGCACACTCTAGCTTCAGCATCAACCGTGCAGAAGCCCATCTCAGAGGAGTTCGATTGCAGCGCTGGCCCTACAATTGTGAGTCGAAAAATGCTACTTGAATTTCGTATACTGCAGCATTATCTTCGTTTGAATCGCCTTTAGGGGTTTAAAAATGACTTATTTTATCTCTTTCCGCCTCCTTTATCTTAATCCTCAGGAAAAAAAGAGACAATAGGCTTATATAGGAATGTTTTTCTTGATTTACAGGGCACTGCGAAGAGGATAGGCGAAGTCATCGCAAAGTCTTGCCTCGAAAAAGGAATTACGAAGGTGGCTTTCGACCGAGGCGGTTACCCTTACCACGGTAGGGTTGAAGCCCTCGCCGATGCAGCTAGAGAACATGGTTTGCAGTTTTGATTGAAGTCTATGCTATAAGCTAAGATAATTGATTGTTGTTCTTCTTCTGTATTAGCTGTGTGTTTTTTGTGTTTATTCCATTTTCTCTGTACTTAATGCTTCTGAGTATCATTTTATGACTGAAGTTGGTGTAAGAACGGAGGATTCTTGCTTGAATGTCATTGGCACATTTGCTGCTTCTCTTTCAAGAGAAAATGATGCATTAAAATCACAGTACAACAAAATGGCTCAGCTTCTTATTGTCCTAATCACAGTACAGTACCTTGCTGCCCCTTCGCTGGTACTTAATTGCAAAATAATCATCCCTAAATTGGGGCTATTTCGCAATAAATAAAACGCTGGAGGACGATTTTGTTACACAATAATAAGTTGAAATTGCCAACAAATAACAATAAAAGCAATTACGTCCGCCCAAGTCTCCTCACTCCTGAGTTTTGCTTACCATTTCACCACCGAGTTTGGAAGCTTCTTTTTCGTTTATCTTTCTTTGATAGTTCTCAGGCGACGCCCCGTCTTGGTGGTACTTTCATGTCCCGTATCTCGCATCTGTTTTTGGTGTCGTGTTTTTTTTTTCTTTTATGTAAGCTGTTTCAGCTGCATTTGTTGATTCTTATGCTTCGGTTCCGTGCTGATGATTTGTACTGAGCTGATATATGTTGAATTTATTTTCTTTCGATTTCCGTTGTTAGTTTTCCAAAATTGGCGTGAGCAGCAGAGGCAAAATGCCCAGTGCCGTTTTTTGGACTGGGTAATAGGTTATGAGTCATGCATAGAGGTCCAGATCATGTGTTGATTGTAAAAGTATAAGCTTGTAACTGATATGTGATGCCGAAACTGATGTTATGAGCCTTGGTTTTTACTGAATTTACTCTCAAGTCCTGCAATCTAAGTATCGATCCATGCTTTTTGATTCTTTCTTTTCTCATGTTACTTGATGATTCCTAGTTAGGTATATCTTTAATGCTTTCTATTTTGTCAGGGTGCTTTGCAAATTTTTCATTCGTGGAGCATGTCTAAGTGGGGAATACTGCAGTTACTCTCATCAATTGAGAGTCCCGCCGAATAATGTGAGTGTCCTTCACGTGTTTAGAACTCAAGAATACTTTATTGAACTAATTTCTTTGTTTTATACCCCCATATCAATGCAGATATGTAACTTTTACCATAAGGGAATGTGCGCTTATGGATATCAGTGTAAGTACGTGCACACCGAAGAAGTCCTTGAGGTGCGTTCTCCTGATTTATCTGCCCCAGATGCTGGTGTCAATTCATCTGTCACGACAGAATTTTTAGGTGTTGGTGGAATTGAAGTTGGAGAGAGTTCTGGTTGTAAGAATATGCTGCATGATGATTTCATTGATGACAGTGCAAGTTTCTCTTATTTCTCTGATCAACCTTTACCTACAGCTGATGCTAATGGTGAATGTCACCAACTTGGTGCGAATTGCATCCGGCCTCATGAGGATTGTTCAGAAGCGCAACAGCTCAGCCTAAAAATTGAATGTAATGTTTGCTATGAGCGTGTCCTCTCAAAAACCATCGCCAAAGAACGCAAATTCGGGATGCTTGTAGGTTGTGATCATGTATTCTGTATTACGTGTATAAGGAGTTGGCGCAAACATTTCCGGCGAACCGAGGGTGCTGGTAGATCGCCAAAAAGATCTTGCCCAATATGTCGACGATTCTCTTTTTTTGTCATTCCCAGTAAGATATGGTATACAACGAGAGAGGAAAAACAGGAGATTATTGATAATTACAAGGCTAAACTAAGGTAGTCTCTCTCTCTCTCTCTGTGTCTCCCTCCCTCCCTCTCTCTCCCTCTCCCTCTCAGTTGCTTTCTCATCTTTGCACTTGATGCACGCTCAGGTCGATCGATTGCAAGCACTTTGACTTTGGAAATGGTACATGCCCATTCAGGACGGATTGTTTCTACAAGGTTTTTGATTGTACTCTTTCATTTGCTTAAGAATTGTTTTTTTACTCGAATGTTAACGCTGATATCCTTTGGAAAATTTTCTCTATGTTGATCAAGGTCCAAATGTTACAGTAATTCACAATGACTGGTCATTAACAATGGTTGTTATTACCAGTTTCATTATTCTTTCTTAGTGCTCTCTATTATTGGTCTTCTATTTACGCTCACCTGATTTTACTGCATTTTTGTTGAGCGATAATTGTTCTTTGTGTTCCAGCATACTGCCCGACCTGGTTCATCATTGTGTAATGCTGAAATGGGTCAAGATGTGCACAGCCCAAGAGTCCAGGAATTGAGATCCTCCAACTTCGATCCCCGAGATCCTCCGATAGAGTCTGAAGAGCTTGAAAATGGTAATGATGATGATTTTGACGTTCTAATGTTGGAGATTTGGAGAAGATTCTCTATGGATGATGATGATGATGATGATGTTGTTGAGTAATTGAGCTATTGTTTGTTTGTATTAATTACTAAGGCGAATCAGACAAGGTGTGGTGGTGATGCCTTAATTTTTCGTAGTAGTTTGTTGATTAAAAAGTTATTACTTTTGCTAGATGCTAGTGTTGTGCATGTTTGAATTATGAAGGTTAACATGCATATCTTGAAGTTCGACCTGTTAAATGTTTCTTATTGCGCTTTCAACATTTTTCTATTGGAGCTTCTCTCATTCCTTTTATTGGCTTTTCATCCCATTTTTTTTCTCCAATTGATTTATCAAGGTCCATGCTCAGTCGTACATGTTTGATGTGGATTATAGAACTTCTGTATGAATACGGTCTTAAACATAAATCAATGTGCTATTCATCTGCTTTGTTTCAGAAGCAATTTCGCGGGCTAGACTTTCCAGTGTGTGAATTGAATTCGTGGAAGTTCTTTTATCTGTCTTATAGATGAAAACAAAATCAATATAATGTCAAGACTATTTCGTCTCTTTTCTCCAACTAAATGTCTTTGCATTCTCCTGCCATTTGTGATGTGTTCGCCGTAATGGTATCTATTAATGCACATTCTAATCCAATCTTCATGATTGCAGGGCCGCGTTCATTAACAATTTGCATATATGGGCCGGAAGTGCGAATTAACGAGGTGAGAAAATTGCCGATCGGAAAGGAAGTGCCCAAATCAATGAAATGGGCCAGAGAACCCGAAGGGGGCCCATGTTTCTTCGTCAGCTATTTGTGCAATAGGTTGTTGACAACTGATCATCGAAATCGAATTTCGCAGATTTGTGCCATCTCTTGCATGTTTTGGAGTTAATGTGTCGTTCATTCTTGTCTACTTATGTGATAAGTAGCCCAACTCAGTTAGATTTCTGCCACGTCATAAAAAAGTTTAAATTTTTTTATGAGGAGGCAATAATCCAGGAGAGTTGGGTTGTTTGCTCGCATTGGTAGGGGAAGGGTAAATCTTACAGTGTACAAGTCTGGAGGTAAGAACGATTAATACTCTCGTTACCATTTTCCATCCTTTTGCGATTCAGTTGCTAGCTATCCCTGCATATCCTTGGTCTTCCTTACATAGTTTCATTGAACATACGCTAAGCAATAAGACGATAGAAATTATGGAAAGGAAAGATTCAAATCCGTTCGTCTTTTTACGACTGCATGTTTAATGCGTATGCGACCGCATTATCCTAGTGCATTTTAATGTCCATATGATCTACGATATCTCTCTGCATGATCTTTTTTCTTCTCAGTTCCTATTGAGTCATGATTCCGAAAAATGATGTCAGTCATCTCAAAAGCTGAACAGCTTTGTAGGGATCAGTTGCAGAAAAAGCATACAGCCCGGGGAAGCCTTTATTATGGTTTGCACTTGACCACTGCAATATCCACTCGGTTGCAAGCATTGTTTCTCCTCTCAACGAAGACTTTTCTGAAACCACGACTCATTATGAAGAGCTTGCTTGGTAAGAGCTAATTCAATTTCACTGTCTTATTTTAATAATAATTGTGTCATAAACTGCTGTCATTCATGCTGGAGAGATAGGTCCTTGAGGCCAATGTAGTTGGTGAAATGGAGCAAAAAAAAAGGAAGCTGCAAGCTTCTGACTCTCGGAGCTTCAGGTTTCCAAGATTCGAATGCATATTCTTTGTTCTTGTTCGTTGGATTTAATTTTTTCGTCGCATTTATATCATAGCAGTAGTTTTTGCCGCCACCACGTTCTTTTTGTCTTCAGTGTTCTGTCTTGGGCGGCGGCAGATCATAGAAAAAATTCGAAGGCGAACTTACTTAGGTGAAAAGGAAAGCAACAACAAGTTATGGTCCAACCAAAAGTCCTACTAAATTGGAAATGCAACAATTGCATTGATAGCGTCGTCAACACTTACAAATGCAGCGTAAAAATATATCTATCAATTATGTTCCCCGCTGAAGAAAAACAACCCAATCTCAAACTCGGATGGATGAAAAGCCCCAAAAAGCGAGTGAACTAAAAACATCCGACGGCTGAGTCTGAAGTCTCAAGATTATTCCCAGAAAAAAGCGAATAGATCAGCGCATCGTCTGTACTTACCTCCACTATTCTTTGGGCTCTGGACGAACATATGTCATACTACGATTAGGCAGCTGTGGAGTGACAACGTTGCCTTGATTCGAGGTGGGTTCAGCGTCTCGTTTCCACTGAAAACTTCGGGCAGTGGGCCTCATAGATACTCCTCGGCCTCCCCTGTATGGGCCCGTAACTGCCCGAGGAAAAGGAGGTCGCCCATATTTTGGAATGGGGAACGAAGATGACCTAGGAATAATGCTCGGCCGAGGTGTAATGGGAGCAGTTTCTGATGGAGCTGAGCTTTTCTTGACAATCTGCACGAATGTTTCGCAAGTGTTATAGTGATTCGGGTAGTAAGTAGCAAGATACAGAATTCTGCGATTGCATACCTTGAGAATGCGAGACATAAAGGATGTTCCGTCCAGTGACAAAGCAAGCTCAGCTGCTTCTTTTCTCGTGAATTCAATGTAGGCAGATCTGAGGAAGAACAACAAAATTCAGACTTTTCTTTCTTTCTTTTTTTTTTTTTTGTAAAATGCATGATATGATTACCCTTTTGGTAGTCCCGTGGCTGGGTCGGTTAATGTTGTAACCTTCAAGACTTCTCCAAACTTGTTGAAATGTCGTGAAAGGTTATCCTTAGTTGCTGCAAAATGAACCTATTGCAGGAAACACAATATGTCAGCTCATAGGCTTAAGGTGGAGGAAAAGAAGTTAAGCTTTAGAAAAAAGCATTTCAAGACTAAACAAATGAGAACTTGCATTGTTAACGAAAATCGTCCGAGAATCGGCATCTTCCAAAGGTGGAGCAGCATTAGCTAAGCCTGAGTACAGAAAAATTGAATGGAGATATAAAAGAACACCAAAAATCAAATGAACTGGATGAAGATGGGTTTCCGTAATAATCTTGAAAGTCACTCTGATTCAGGATTGAATGGTCAGTAACATGGTTCATGGATAATGCTATCATTTCATGTGTTGTATTAGCCCGAATATGACGAGCATGGACATGCATAATGGTTTTGTCCAAGTTGGTAAAACTGATAATATAAAAAAAAAAAAAGACAATATCCAACATGAAGGCTATTTCAAAAGCTTAGTTTTCCTGTAAAATGGACAATCATAAATGGAAAGCTCAACAAAAATTACCAATTGCAGTCTGAGTCGCTTGTGATGGTTGTGGAATAGGGTCGGGCCTTTCCTGACGAAAGCAAGTCACAAAAGGTTCGATTATTAACAAGAGATGCACCAAAAAAAAAAACAAAAGGCGCACGCAATTTAACATTGATTTCTTACCTTTCCATTAACAGTTACAGTGGAACTCCTCTCGTTCATTGACCACTCCTTCGACTTGTTGGCTGTAGCATCACTACCTACCAAGAATTTCGCCGCTTTAACATGATCAAACCTTTTTTCCTCCCGATACTGAGACTTCCTTGTGCTCATATCCAAGGAGGAATCAATTCTGAGGAATGCCTTAGGTTCAGTGGCAGGCTGATGTGAACCGTTGTGCGCTCCAACTAACCTACCATTAGCATTTTCAGCAGCAGCAACAGTAGAAGGATGATAAGATTGGGACTTCTCAGCCATGCTCCTAAAAGATGTTCCAAATTCATCTATTTCATTAGCTTCTTGTCCCCTATTATACATCCCATCATATGCTTCACCTTCGTACCCGAAATCAGAAGTCATCATAACATCATGAATTGATGGCACGGCCATGTGGGGCGGTCTGCCACTGTTTTGTGGATTGTAAGTTGATGGAAATGCATCTTTCTGGACATAATAATCTCCACTACCAAGATCTTCAGCTACACCACCGTATTCTTCTTGATGATAATTTACTGCGTCTGACATCTCAGTGCCACGACCAAGCCTATCGAACACACTACGGGTCGATTTAGCTTTTCTCACATCCTCAGCTGCTTCTGCCACAGCTTTAATGGCAGCAGACATGGATGTACGGGGTACTCTCCGAGGGCGCTCCTCAACGGACGTATCTCCCGTTGATGTAGAGATCACGGACCTCAGACGTTTGAGTGAACGTTCTGATGACTTGGAAGGATGAGACTTGGCAACAGCATCTCTTACTGCAGACTGTAGCAGCCTTCTAGATGCACTGGCAGTAGACTCAATAACCTCCGTCTATCATAATAAAGAAATAACTGAGACAGATGTAATGCATGGCTGCAAATTAGGACTGCTTCAAGAAATGTCATGATTCATGCACATCACACTGAACCCGCACTTAAAAGCGATCGGCACTAAAATGTTATAACCCTACACACACCCTACTCCTCTCCTCAGGAAAAAAAGGAAAGAAGATATCAACCATAACACTAGTAGGATCGAAAAGCTCTGCAATTGTTCATACAACAATTCTGGAAGGTAGGTGGAAGAAGTCAAAATACAATGACCAAGTGCTGGAATGCTATGCTATTAACATAACGAAAAGAAAAATCCAGTGCTATGTTAAGTTATTGCAACGAATTAACTGGAATAAGAGTGCACCTTGCTTGGCCGTTTCTCCTCAGAATGCCTTCTTTTCTTCTGTCTTGTTGGTCGATGCGAATCAGATGGATCACTTCGACCATTTTTTCGTTCAAATTCATCTTGTTGGCCAACAGAATTTTGACGATGGGGATCTTTGTTTTCACCCAAATCCCTCGCCAGTGCTTTCTGTTGCAGTTTTTCACTGTGTCCAAGTGTAGTATCAGAATTTTCTCTCCTAGCTTTCAACTCAACGGGATACATCTCATTTTCTGCATCCCGCTTTAAAGTTGATTGTGTTATGGGTTCGCCAAGTTGATGATCTTGTTCCAAATATAGATTTATATTAGACCCTAAATGGTCCCACAGCCTGGGCAGAAAAACGGTCACAATGGTTAGAGAGCTTTCTGATTATCATTGAGAATGCATATCTAAACCCAGAGAAAGTTTAAAGTGGAAACATAAAGAAAGCATTACCAAGACACAAATGTGTGGCTATCATCTCCCAGAAATACGTCCAACTCACTCTTAGCTTCATCCTTACGCCTACCATTTTTTAGCAATACTATCACATATTCCTGAGGATTAATCAACATCAGAGTATAGTAACTGGTTAAAATGCAATGCTTCAACATTTCTACACACAAACAACCATTAATAACTCAAGGATTCAGACAATAATTGAAAGAGAGTTAAGGTATGCATGAAGCTATGAAGGAACAAAGCCAGGAGACCATAATCCACATTTGTGATACTTAATTAAAACAAAAACTAAGGAAAAACTAAAAGGTAATCATGCTCCTTATTCGGGGATCTTGGTTCCTTCTAAACTCTTCACTCTCTTCCTCCTCTACCCTTTCCAAAATACTAAATTGTCAACACAGAGTGAAGACTGCATATTTCCCTAGTTCTACTTCTTTTTTTCCCTACATTTTACATATTCTCAGAAAATCCATCATGTATATAACTCTTCAAGGAGAATAAAACCATACTCATACTGAAAATCAATTACATTCCATAGCAGTCTCTAGTATTCTACCCTCACACTACATAACCCTGTTTTTCAGAGAAATAACTTCGTCATATTCTCCCCACAGATGGACTTCGCATGCTGAGGTAAACAACAAACACCACCAAATAGTCCGTCAATACCAATCCAGAATATGACTCAACAAGAAAACCCACTAGACTCCCAAAAACTGCGTGGGTATTCTCCTTTCCACAGATCAAATGGCGAACCAAACCTTAGCCAAACGAAATCCAATTCAAAGCATAATGTCCCAAAACCAAAGCACGAAATAAAGGGTAAAATCACCCTTCGAAACACAGCATACCACGAGCGTATCATCAGTATAGTCGCCCATAAACTCCTTCAACTTCTCCGTCACCGCCTCACGGAGCTTTACCACACCGTCGGCCGAGTAGTTAACCCCAAATGTCCGATCGTCTCCCTCCATTCTGACGGAGGTATAAACCCTAAAAAAGTAATTGCTTCTTTCCTCCGCCGAGCTTAATTCGATCGATATAGATAGCATGTGTTAACAAATGGAAATATTATAATAATAAAATAATATTAATTGCTACCATTAGAAAAAAGGGCTAATTAGATATCAGGCCCCTCTAACAATTTCAAGTAGATTTCAGGCCCTCTTTATATTTTAAATAGGGAGAAGGACCCAAATGATATTTACTTTAGGGATAAGGACCCATTCAGATTGAAAAACCTCTTTTACCCTTACTTTTTCGGAAATTACACCAACCTTTTTAGACCTAAATCTTCACGTATTATTAAGTGGTATATAAATCTATTTTAGTGGTATTTATTCTGATTGAAGTGGTATTAAAAAAATAATCTGTAATACGATGCTGAGACTAAAAATTGATTTTCAGAACCACAAACCCTAAACATTTCCAGCCTTAATCGAGAAAACCCAAAGAATTTTCTACCGATCTGAAACCTTAATCGACGAAACCCGACCGATTTCGACACTTGATTGACGAATCTTGCGATGGTTCCGAAGAAGAATTCCGTCGATCGCCAAGAAAGTGACCGAAAGAAGGAGAAGAAAGTTGTTGGGAAGAAGAACAGCGTCGAATGATAGATTTGCTTGCGTTTTGACTGTGTTTAACACTTTTGGTGTTTCGAATGATGGTTCTGCTTCTGTTTTTGAGTTTTGAACTAGTTCTATTTTCATACCACATCACATGTAAATCATACCACTTAATAATATTCTGGTAACAATTTATACTCCATTCGTAACAAAAAAATAAGAACATTTCAACTCCATGGGCCTATTACCGTCTCAGCTATAAAATACCATATCATATGTAAATTATACCACTTACGTATATTCTGGTACCAATTTATACTCCACTCGTAACAGAAAATAGAAAAATTCCAGAAGTTTCATGGGCCTACTACCGTCTCCATCTTTATACAATACCACATCACATGTAAATTGTACCACTTAATAATATTTTGGTACCAATTTATACTCCATTCGTAACAAAAATAAGAACATTCCAGAAGCTTCAAGGGCCGTCAAACCGTCACCAGCTTTATATAGTACCACATTACATGTAAATTATACCACTTCAGTGTAGTTTCGTACCAATTTATACTCTATTCATAACAAAAAATAAGAACATTCCAGAAGCTTCATACTCCGTCAAACATATTTCGTCATATTTATACCATACCAAATCACATGTAAGTTATACCACTTTAGCATCGTTTTGTACCACTTCATACTCCAATCATACCAAAAAAAGGATCATTCCAGAAGCTTCATGCTCCTCAAACCTGCTTCGTCATATTTATACCATACCAAAACTCATGTAAGTATACCACTTTATACTATACTTGTACCAATTTATACGCCATTCATAACAGAAAATAAAGAACATTCCAGAAGCTTCATGATCCGTCAATGGATATGGATCAATATTTATACCATACCAAAACACATGTAAACTATACCACTTCAGCGTAATATGGTACCAATTTATATGCCATTCATAACAGAAAATAAAGAACATTCCAGAAGCTTCATGGGCCGTCAAACTGTCTTCATCTTTATATAATACCACATCACATGTAAATTATACCACTTCAGCGTATTTTAGTACCAATTTATACTACATTCATAACAAAAAATAAGAACATTCCAGAAGCTACATGGCCGACAGTGAATATGCCACTTCATCTTTATATGATACCACATCACGTGTAAACTGTACCACTTCAGCATGATTTTGTACCAATTTATACTCCTTTCATACCAAAATATAAGAACATTCCAGAAGCTACATGGCCGACAGTGAATATGCCTCTCCATCTTTATATGATACCACATCACATGTAAATTATACCACTTGATAATATTTTTGGTAACACTTTATACTATCCTGGTAACAATACATTATGAAATGATACCAAATTAAGTCGTACTGATACTAGATAATATGTTATCTGTACCATATTAATGGATCGAATAATTTCGTAAATAAAAGTTGTTTTTTTTTCAGTTGTGGAGGAATAAAAATCATGGAAATATATGATTTGATGTATTAAACCACCAAGTTCCTTGATTTTGTTACGTTTTATGCAAATATGATATAAGTAGTCAAGTAATGATGTTTTGATCATGTGAATTATACCAATGCAAATCGTAGACAACTATATTTACATTACATTGATATATACCATTATGAATTACAACGAATGTATCCTAAACAACATTATACATCAATCATAGAACAAATCTTACGACAATAAACCTTTAATCGTAACCCCGAAACAGTTTACCCTAAGATCCGATACTCTATACCAAAAAACTGGAAACCCTAGCGCGCAAACCGCAATCTGTAACACATAAAGTGTTTCTGGTACCACATTATTACAGGAATATATACGACATAAAAGTTTCTGGTTAAACAGTACCACTACCTCCCCAAATGGTACCACTACCTCTCCAAATCGTACCACTTACTCCCCAAATGGTACCAGTTCCTCCCCAAATGATACCAGATCCTCGCCAAATCATACCACTTCCTCCCCAACGGGTACCATAACCTGCCGAAATGACATATATTCTCTGAAAATAAAGAACATTCCAGAAATGATCCGTCAATTGATATGGTCTCACCATTTTTATATGATACCACATCACATGTAAAATATACCACTTGTAAATATTTTGGTAACCATTTATACTATCCTGGTAACAATACATTACGAAACGATACCACATTAAGTCGTACTGATACTAGATAATATGTTATCTGTACCATATTAATGGTTCGAATAATTTCGTAAATAAAAGTTGCTTTTCTCGGTTGTAGAAGAATAAAAATCATGGAAATATATTATTTGATGTATTAAACCACCAAGTTCCTTGATTTGTTAGCAAATAAGATGCAACTAGTCAAGTAATGAGGTTTTGATCATGTAAATATACACCAATGCGTAAACAGTAATCTGTAACACATCTTACATTTCTGGTACCACATTATTACATGAATATATACTACATAAAAGTTCCCACCCAAAATAATACTAAGATTCAGCTTTCCCGCCCAAAACAGCGTGACTTGCTATACCAGTTTACGCCTATACCACTTTACTCTGTTTTAGTACCACATCTTATAAAACTAATACCAAATGAGAATAAGTAATAGTTATCGTCGCTATACCACTTTACGCCTCTATTATACCACTTGACGCTATTTTTGTACTACATCTTATAAAATTAATACCAAAATGAGAATAAGTAATATATCGTACCAGTTCGAGTGAGTAACGCTTCTTATCGTTGCGATACCACTTTACACTTCTATTATACCTTTTTACTCTGTTTTAGTACCTCATTATATAAAATTAATACCAAATTAGAATAATATCTCGTACCAGTTTGAGTAACGCTTCTTATCGTAACTATACCACTTTACGCCACTACTGTACCGAACCTTATGGAAACTATACCACTTACGCCTTTCTGATACCACATAACGAACACTCATCTAAACTACTGGCGATTTCACTTGTCATTTCGTTAATCTTGATGGACGACACGATTGAGGGACCACTAAGGCTCGACGTAATTTCCAAGGTATGGGTCTCTCGAATTTATGCATATTAGCTTTAATTTCGACAAAAACATGCTCGATTTATGTAAATTTGCGTAAAGAATTCTAAATTATTCCTCACGGATCTTAAAATCTGACGACGGTAAATATCATTGAGATCATCGAGTACACATCAAACTGATTGTGCCCGGTATGCTCGAAAAATTACGCAAATCGATCATTGAAATAGTTTGTCGATTGATACCATTTGAATAACATCTCGTAACAGAATAATAGCAATACATACCTTTTTATATAACACCTAAAAAGGGCATTTTCGTCAAATCATACTTTATGCCTTTAATTTGAATTTTATCTAAAGTTGGTCCTTAAACCTATATTCATTGAGGAGGGCCTGAACTCAAAGGCAAAGTTTCGATGG